>JAKVQX010000281.1:0-22340 GCA_030463015.1 Geotrichum citri-aurantii
TAAGAAGATTATTTTGTCTGTGCCTGAAAGACTTGAAGCTGTAAAGCTAGCTAATAGATGGTATACTAAATTTTAAACACAGACTCTTAGCTATTAAGAACTGTTTTAATTATAAAAATTGAGCAAGGATACGATGTTTTACAGTTAAATAAAAAATTTCATTTTCATGGAACTAAATTGACAAAAAAGCTATTCATTTACTTTTGGTATGGTACTGTAGATTATTAAGATTCTCGCGCAATTTACCGTTGCCTAATGTCAGCGACCATTCCTAACTGTGCAAATCTGTCTGGCTGAGCATATAGCAACTTCATGTCTACCCGATTCTTGCCCATGCATCCTTCCATTAGGCCATCACTCCGCCTGATTGAAACCAACAACTGAACTTTCTTACGCGCCCAAATGTTTGAGCTCTGCCATCGTGAACTGTGATCATTTGGCCTGTGTGAGTTTGAAAACAAGCGACCAGTGTCTACTTTTGTCAGCAGCAGCCATACGTACTCGTCTTTTGCCTTGGCCAGCATTCTATCTGCGCGCTGAACATCATTTCCAGGCTCACAGTAAGAAATAGGTGGCAGCTGGTGGTAGCTGTTAGAGTGCGTCGACAGTGAATGCAGATGAGCCTTTCGCATTCTATAAATGTCGCTGTTAATGACATGGTCATGATTATTGCTAAGTGAGTGGGTTGGATGCAGCTGTTGCCAGTGCTTGGTAACGTTGTAAATCTCGGTTGTAGGGCTCTTGTCATTTATGGTGCATGTAGGGCCCTCGATAATTACACCCTCCCACAGTTGCGTACTCCGTGGCCCAGGGTCAGAACTGCAATCTTTCAGTATCACGCTGGCTCTGTTATTTTCCATATCAATGTTACAGATTTTCAGCTCAATCTTACAGTGCGGACAACTGCTTAGCATTCCTGGGTCCCGTCGAAATAAGTTTCGCAAAGAATACGTTTCACCCTCATACTTTACACCGTTACGTATCCATGACATTGACTTGTTTGTGAGTTGCTGCTTTGAGCTTTTGGTCATATAAAATTCTTGCTTGCTCATATAGCTCGGTAGAGAGTCGTGTGGCATGAAAATTGGGGGTAACACAACTGAGCCACTATTGACGTTTATCCGTGGAGCATATGTGTTACTGTTTGAACCGCTTGTTTCACGTAGATTCGACACTGTTTGACTCGGTACCGATGGTTCTCGCGAAGGTTGTGAAGCTTGTTCGAGTCTGCGTAGCTGATAGTTGTAATCGTCAAGTATGTTATTGTTTGGAAGGTCAGACAAAAATGACGATGGGTACCCGTAAAAGGCGTCATAAGAAAGATGTGGTAAACTATTCCGGTGGCTGACTGACCGTGAGTTTGGGATTGTGTTATTTCCAGGCTCATGGTTGTTAAAGTTCGTTCGAATTTGGCCTAAAAGCGTATTTGAAGTTGACGAGTTAGAAACTGAAGAAGGTCGATTAGAATAAGGAGGCCTTAAAACTTGATACTGATACTGAGAGCTTAATTGTGTTTCGTTGCTACTGGGCGGTCTGTTTTGAATTTGTTGCAAGTTATTTGAGGCCCCGAATTGGACGTTGACTGGAGGCAATCGTGTGTTATCCATGCTAGGGTGTGTGTTAGAAGGCAATGTGAATTGGTGATATGACAAGAGCGCTAGCTCAGACTCCTCGTCTTCTCGACTTCTCAGAGTATCGATGGATACGTCCTGGGTGTTAGAAAAAAAATGGTTTGTGTAACTAGGTGAGTTTGTACCAGTTAATGCTTGAAAAAGGCGGCTTCTCGTCGGACCCAAAGGCCTTTGAAAATACTGGGTTCTTGAGCCGTTAAAATTCTGCTGATATCGTCTATTATCTGAGCTGGTTGGTAACAAATTATTATATGAAAGATGAGAAGAAGAAGATGAATTAGCGGCAGACAAGTCTGGAGGCTCAATCTCATTAGTATAGATATAAGGATGTGTAAAATTACTAGAGTTTACCGAATACCATATGGAGTCATCGCTCTGTCTGGCGTTGACAGCGCTATCGTCCATAATATCAGGGTCAGTGGTATCGAAAGCATGAGACATTTCGATTGTATTGTGTGGTGCAGACCTTGAGTTTAATCTGGCAATCGCCACTGTCTTTGATCAGCAAAAATTTTAGAAGTCAAAAATAGACTGTTTCTCAAGAGAATAGATAGAATAACACCAACGCTGGAGTCTGTAATAGCAATGGAATGAAGAAAAGGAAAAAAAGAAGAAAAAAGTTTGAGAAGATTTATCATGTTTTAATGTAGATGTATTTATTTTTTTATTTTAATTTCATTTTTTAATTTTTTATTATTTTATTCTATTTTACTTTTATGTGTATTTGTGTTGTTTCTTTTTTAATTTTTTTTTTTTTTTTTGGTTTCTTTTTTCACAAAGCAAGACTAAAAAGACAGAATTTAAGCGTGAAGACAGTGATTTTGGCAGATTGTCAGATACGAAAGGTTATCTATAGTACATTTCAGTGTTCAGGATATTTTGTTACATGTGTGTGCACAGCGTTTTCATTGTCTTGATATTAGATTTTCGTTAACTTGGTGATCAAACAATATATAGTACTTAAGACTTATAAAAATACAGTTTATATCACAAGTATTATGCATTTTTCACGTGACTTTAATGAATATTTTTCGGTTCTTGTCAACCAATAAATGAAAAATTTATTTTTTGTCTTTTTTTTACCTTTTTTTTTTTTTTCCTCCAACCGACATCGTCATATAAAGCCGCTAAAATGTCTTCTCAAGCCACTGTTTGGGATAAGGTCACCAGTTTTGCGACTGCACATAAGGTTGCTGTGTTTGTCGGATCTGCCGTCGTGGTTGGATCTGGCGCTGGTGCATACTACTATTACACCAAAGCTGAGGCTGAACAGCCCGCTGCTAAGCCCAAAGGCAGAAAGAAGCCCTCCAAGCATGACAAGAAGAAGTCGAAGAGAGCTCGCGAGGCTGAGGCCAAAGGTGTCACTTTAATTGCTGGCTATCCTTTGATTAAGGATGCTTTGGATGTCGAGTACCCTGATGTCACTGATTTCGAAGCAGTCAAGAATCTGTCTGACAAGGACCGTGAACTGCTAGCCCACCATTTTAAACTTGCCGGTAACAGTTACTTTGCTAAGAAAGTCTACGACCAGGCCCTTGACTTTTACTCAAAGGGTCTCCAATGCGACAGTAACCCTATTCTTTACTCCAACCAAGCTGCTTGCTACAACTCTCTCCAACAGTACGATAAGGTCATTGAAACCGCCAACCAAGCTTTGGCTCTTCAACCCGATAACGAAAAGTGCATTATGCGTAGAGCTGCCGCCAATGAGAAGCTTGAAAACTATAAAGATGCTCTTTTTGATTACACTTCCGTCCTGATTATGAACAATTTTGCTAGCCCTGCTTTGAACTCTGCTGTTGACCGTGTCCTTGCTACCTTCTCTCAGAAGGAGGCTAAGGAGATTCTTGCCAATAAGCCTAAGACTTTGTCTTCCCAGGTTTCTGTTTCTTCTACTCTTGATTCTTACGGTACTCATGAGGCCCCCGAGGAGGTCAAGTCTGCTGCTCCTGGATCTGCTGATTACGAACTCAAGCTTGCCTTTGACGATATCAAGACCGGCACTTCTGAGTCTTACCAGTCTGCTTTTGAACACTTGAAGAAGGCTGTTGAGACTGAAACTGAGTTTTCTTACCTTGCCTATGCTTATTTGTCTATTTTCACCTTCTTGGCTGGAGATGTTGATGAGTCTTTGGCTCAAGTCCAACGCAGTATTGAGCTGAAGCCTACCCAGATTGCCCATGTCGTCCGTGCTAACTTGTACCTTGACCAACAGAATGTCGCCGCTACTTCTTTGGATTTCCAGGCTGCCGTTAGACTCAACCCCGAGACCGCTTTTGTGTACCATCACATTGGCCAGGTTGAGTTTATTTCTGGCGAAATCAACGATTCTATTGAAAATTACAAAAAAGTCATTTCTCTTGATCCTGCTTTCATTCTGTCTCACATTCAGCTTGCTGTCAGCTACTACAGACTTGGTGATGTCAAGAAGGCTAATGAATACTTTGAGACTCTCGAGGCTGAGTTTCCTCATTCTTACGAAGTCTTCAACTACCACGGTGAGATCCTCGTCGACACCAGAAAGTACGAAGAGGCCTGTGAGAAGTTTGACAAGTCTATTGAACGCTCCATTGCTGCTAAATCTGTTTTCCATAGTCTCCCTCTTGTAAACAAGGCGCTTGCCAAGTTTAACACTCCTGGCTCTGATCCTGAGGACTGTATTGCTCTGTGCAAGGAGGCTCTTGAGGTTGATCCTATCAACGAAATTGCCCAGGCCACTCTTGCCCAAATCTACCTCCAGACCGGTAAACTCAGAGAGGGCTACGATTCCATGATTAAGTCTGCAAAGAACAGCAGAACCAACAATGAAATTGTGCAACAATTGAACATTGCCGAGGCCACTCTTGCCCAGATGCGTGTCCTTGAAGAGAGACCTTTCCTCAAAGAGCGTCTGGAAGCGATTCAAAAGGCTTCTTCAGCCTATGCTTCCAAATAATTGTATATATAGCTATTGTATTTAACTTACCCTTATTTTTTTATTATCACTAAATTTGTACTGATTACTATTTTTCGTTGTCGAAATTGAAACCTCCGAAGGATGTGTTGACTGTTAAGCGCGAACCCCGCAATCAAGGTTAAAGGAATGATGAATGACAAATTTACAATCAAAAATTATCATTGATTTAAACCACTGTGAATCCCCTCTTTCTTTTTTTTAATTAACTTTTTTAAAATTGTAAAAATGAACTCATCTACAAACAAAACTACAAACAGGCTATCTCATCTCCAACATATTATGTCTTCTAACAGTACTATCGCCAAAGATCAATGGGAATACCTTCTCGTTTCTACCCCAGCACCCGCTGTTCTCCTAGTTCAATTAAACAGACCAAAAGCGCTCAATGCCTTGTGTGACGGCCTTTTTTCTGAGCTAAACAAGGTTTTACAGACTGCTGATAATGACGATAGTATTAGGGCAATTGTAATCACCGGTAGCGATAGAGCCTTTGCAGGTACGTTTATCACCATGACCCCACAAAATCGTTTACTAAATCAATTTTTTTCATCTTTTAGCTGGTGCAGATATCAAAGAAATGAAAGATCGATCTTTTTCTGATGTTTACTACAAGGAGTTTATCACTAATTGGTCGGATATCACTTTTCTTTCGAAGCCCATAATCGCTGCTGTTAATGGCTTTGCTGTATGTAATGCTTCCCATTGACGCTCACTTTATGATAAATTTCTAACTTTTTTTTTTTTTTTTTTTAGCTTGGGGGTGGTTGCGAGCTGGCGCTGTCCTGTGACATCATTTATGCTGGCGAGAAAGCTGTCTTTGGCCAGCCTGAGATCAAGCTCGGCGTTATTCCCGGCGCCGGAGGCTCACAGCGTCTGACGGCTGCCATTGGAAAGGCAAAGGCTATGGAGCTCATGCTTACGGGCCGCAATTTTTCGGCCGCTGACGCCTTGAACTGGGGAATGATTGCAAATATTTTCAAGCCAGAGGATGTTGTTCAAGAGGCTATTAAGGCTGCGCAGGAAATCGCATCGTTTAGCCCTATTGCCGTCAAGGCCGCGAAGGAGGTTGTTAACGAAAGTTTCAATACCAACCTTGAGCAGGGTCTTAGATATGAAAGAAGAGTGTTCCACGGTCTGTTCGGTACTCAAGACCAGAAGGAGGGCATGTCAGCATTCCTGGAAAAGCGTAAAGCCAATTTTTCAGGAAAATAGGAAACGGTTGTTTGTTCTTGATTTTAAAAAAATCATTTGAATATGTCTACGTATGTGATATTTAATGAAATTGTATTTTTTATTTTTAGCAGTAGCTGTCTATCATGGAATGGGTTTAGTGTGGGCCAGTATGACTGGAAACTCGGTTAAAACTCACACTATGCCTTTTTTTTTTTCCTTTCTGGGAGTTCATTTTCTCACCACCTCTACACGCCAACAATCAACTAGCTATGAATGTGTATCCACCAAACTCACTGCAGCACTTGACACCCTTGGTTCTACTTTCTGGCTTAGCGCCTCCTGATGTGTCAGATCCTCAGTGCCAGAAGAGACTTTGGAAGTACAGCGCTGGTAGTCTAGCGGAATCTCATCAGCTTCTCAAGGATGGAGAAAAGCTGGCAACGTCACCACGTCTCAAGGGTATCGGTGAAGAAGACGTAATTATGCCCGAACTTTTTTGGAAGTTTGCAGAAAAGTCAACTGATTTAATGGACTGGAATCCAATGGCTGTTGACGTTTCACGCCGCTATGCGCCTTACATGCTAAACATCCAGTTTCTCAACAACGTTGAAGGTGAATCAGACGAATACCTGTTACCGCCTGTCAAAACTAGACAACACCGTGGCAGTATCTCTTCATCCACAACTCAGTCTAGCCAATTCAATGATTCAGTTTCTCTTAGTGATCGTCTCAGTAGCGATAGGACTAGAGGTCAATATCCGAATGGCGATCAGCACTCGCCACTATCTCCGCTCACAAACACTTCAGATATCTACCCAGACGGCTTGATTTCAACTCAATGGCTTCAAAAGTACTTATACCTGACACCAAGTACTTTTGTTAGCTTTCATTTGATTAATACTACCTCTGAAACAAGAGAAGAGGAAATCGAGGCTGATGAAAATTTAGTGCGTCAAATCAACCTTCTTAAGGCTCAACTAGTAGTTAGAAACATCAGACTCGTCGTCATCATTGTCTCTGAAGTTTTACCCTCTGAAGACCCTATTCTCAATGATAGAATTTTTTACCTTCGCAAGAATACGGGCCTCGCTGCCCGAACCGGCTTATTTTTCCTTCCACCCAGTACAGAGATTGAGCTGGAAACACTAGCAGAAACGGTCTGTCAGCTGTGTTTTAACAACGCCATTGAGTTTTACACAAGAATTGCCAAAGATGTTCGAAGAAAACGAAGTGGGCAGCCAAAAACCCTGAATATTTCGAAAGAAGATGCAGCCCAACTAACGACGTCACCACTTTCAAATGCAGGTTGGGAGATCAGATACTCATTCAAACTTGGTGCTCTTGCTGAGTTTAGACAAGAGTTAGAGTCTAGCGTCAAAGCTTACGAGGTAACTTATGAAATGGCTCTAGAGCTTTTTGAAACTCTACACCCACTGACTGAGACCCCTGCTGCTCGTTGGAATGAGTTTAGAATTTTCCTGGACACTGTCGTCTATAAAATCATAAAGCTTTATTTCTATGCTGGAGTCCCGCACTTAGCTTACAAAAAGTTTCTCATTCATCTGCGCAGTGTTGGGACTGTGCTCGAAAAGCGGGGATTTAAAAAGGAAGGGTTTGCTTACAAAAACTGGAGAGCACTACAACACCTCATGTTAGCAAGTCTAGCAGTTCAGGGTTTGGCTCCTGGTAGTACAGCCATTGCTCCTGATGCCGATGAGCGAGTACCTGCAGACTGCTTACCTCGAACTGGCTTGTTACATCTTTCTTCGGTGCATTTATGGTTTGATCTATTGGGTGAGGACTGGTCAAAGGAAACGGGTGACTTGGATCCTTTTATGAACAAAGATTCAATCAACTTGGAAGAAGTGAACATACTTTTGAAAAAGTCCCTGGTAGCTGCTACCAAAGATTTTGCTCTTCCCACGCCTAACGAGAGAAGTGTCGGATACACTCTCTATCTTCTTGGAGAATCATACTTACTTCATGACAAGGACTACGTTTCGGCTCAAAAGTACTACAAGCAGGCAGCTGAAATTTATAGAAAAGAAAAATGGAAGCCTCTGCTTACCAGTATTTTGCAAAGACTCCACGAGACGTCGCTTCAGATAGAGGACGTTGAAGAGGCTGTTCTTAGTGAGCTTGAGCTTAAAATCAATCATGAAGAAAATGTCAGCGTGGATTTCACTGAAGTTGACAGTCTTCTATCTAAGCTAAACCTGGAAGAATCGAAGAATATTGATTTAAAGGAATCTCAGAGATTTTCTGGTTTTTTCACAGCTGAGTACACTTTTCAATCCGATGAGTGTTTCCTAGGCTTGCCTGCCAGAGCTCAATTATCTATCACTTGTAATTACCCTGTCTCTGATGAAGAGGCTCTTATGACGCTAAGCGAATTCACCGTTGATATTGAAGGTCAATTAGCTTCAATTCATGTTACGCATGACGGTTCCTCTTCTGCTAATGATACTGGTTTGATTACACTTGAAAACTTCCAATTGGAGCAAAGTGATGCTGATAACCATGTTAGACTTTACGGTGCAAATTCCAACCTTAACTTTAAGCCTGGTCAAACGTTGGTGTTTGAGTTTGTTCAAGTTCCAAAGAAACTGGGTGAAGCGTCTCTTAAGGGTTTGAATGTTGTTTTCAAGCACAAGAGTTATTTGCTTGATTTAATTGTGCCAGTGAAACCTAATATTTCAGGTGCTGTAACCTGGTATGGCAACGGTTCCAGACTAACCTCGCGTCATATCAGAGTTGCCAATCCATTCAAAATTAGACTTTCACCCAGACCTTCGCTGGTGTATATTGTTATAGACAATAAGGGTCCTGTTGCGTTTGGTGAAAAACTCACAATCAACGTTTCAGCGACAAATCACGAAAAAGAGGACGTTATTGTTGAACTACAAGCCAAGGGTTTGAGCAATACAGGCGATGCAGTCGACCTCAAATGGGCCAACCTTACAGACAAAAGGGATTCTTCAGACTTATTGCAAGACCTCAAGATCACAGCTGACAAGTCCGAGTCAGCTGCACTCAATGTTCAGGTCCCTGAAAATTCAATAAACGCAATCACGTTAGAGCTCTTTGTTAGCTACTACTCAGTCAGCGACAACGAAACTTTAATTAAGGACGACATTGTTTTTTCTATCCCTGTAGTTCAGCCATTTGTGGTCAATTGCGACATTTATCCGCGCTTCCACCCCAAGCCCTGGTCTAACTATTTTATTCCCAGTGCGTTTAACATTGAGGATGAAAAAGAGACTCTCGGAATGACGCCCCGGGTGTGGAGACGTTGGGAACTGTCGGCGTCAGTGTTATGCATGATCGAAAAGGAATCAATTGAGTTGATAAACTCAGAAATTAATTTTGTCACGTCTGAAGAAGCTGCCTGCAATGTGGTTGGTACCCCCGAAGACAAAGTCCAAGGTAAGTAAAATTCCGTTTCTCCTTTTCCGTCGCAAAGACGAATTCTAACATTCTATCTCTAGTTCTTAAACACAACGAAAAACGCAATCTCTTTTATACGTTTGACAATTCACGGGCTGGTGAAAAGGACATTCGCCAAGTTTCAGCTGCTGCTCATTTAAAGTTACGATGGCGTCGACAAAGCAAGGATGGTAGCAACCAGTCTGTTGAAAATGTTTTTACCATGTCGCCACTGAACATTACGCTACCATTGATCGAGCCACGAGTCATTGTTGGTATGTTGATATTTGCTTTACTTTTTTTAATACAACTGACTGATGCTAATACCTTTTTTTTTTTAGATATCAAGCGCCAGGAAAACAAGACGATACTTGCTAAATATCATATCGAGAATGCCACCAACCACATACTCACTTTTAGTTTGACAATGGAGGCTAGCGACACGTTTGCGTTCCAAGGCCCAAAGCAGCTCACGGTGCGGATGCTTCCATGTACGCGCCGATTTGTTGAGTACACACTGCTTCCCCTGACGCGTGGTATTCTTGCAATCCCAGGGCTGCGAGTGTATGACATCAACTACAAAAAGATTTTGGTGCCATTAGCAGCCACACCGGAACTAAAGGTTGACAAGAAGAGCCTGTTGATTGTTTGCTAATTTTCTACTCCCTTTTTTTTTAAAGAAATTGTATTTAAAGCATTTTAATGTGTACATGAATTGGCTATTTTAATACAAATCATTCACTCAAATGTTAATGTTTAAGTCAACAAACTATGACGTGGGTGGAGGTACCAGTACCAGCCAAAATGTAAATTTTTGAACTAGAAACAGAGGTTTTCTTTAAGCGTCACCCTTTGCGTACATCTTTATTCAGTCTTTTTTGCATGCGTGTTAGGTCGACCAAGTTAGTCGCGCCATTCATGATTTCATCCTGTACCAACAACATATTTCAACACGTTAGTGTACCAAAGTCAGACATCAGTATATATGATTTAAACAGCGTCTTCATACTATAATTGTAAAAATGAAAAACTGACTTATTCTGCCAAAAGCGTTCAAGCAGAAGCGGCAGGTACATGGTTACAGATGAACTGTTGGTTGGCTCCCCATCTTTTTAAAAGGAAGAAAAAAAAAATTTAAAAAAATCGTATTTAATCCAATTTCTTTTCCTTTTCTTTCTTCTTTCTTCTTTTCTTTTCATCATCTTTTAATTAACCACACTAAATTAATCAATCTATTAACAATGGGCGTTACTATTAAATCTCTCTCTCCTGGCGACAACAAGACCTTCCCTAAGGTCGGCGATACCGTATCTATGCACTACGTTGGCACTTTGGAGAACGGCCAAAAGTTCGATTCTTCTCGCGACAGAGGTACTCCTTTCCAGACCCCCATTGGTGTCGGCCGCGTTATCAAGGGCTGGGACGAGGGTGTCCCCCAGCTTTCTCTTGGTGAGAAGGCTGTTTTGACCATCACTGGTGACTACGCTTACGGCCAGCGTGGCTACCCTGGTTTGATTCCTCCTAACGCTACCTTGATTGTAAGTTGTTTTTTTAAGTTACTTTGGCTAACCTTTTTTTGAAACCTGTTTTCTAACTTTTTTCGCCAGTTCGAGGTTGAGTTGCTTGCCATCAACTAATTTATGTAATAAAAGAAGAACCAACATTTGTGTTCTTAAGCTTTGTAAAAAAAAAAATTCTCTATTAGTACATAAGTCATTAATGAGTGTTGCATCATGACGATGATGCTCTTTTTTTTGCCGCTACTGTGAATGGCGATATATAAAAATGCTGAGATCGATTATTTTCTTCGATTGCTCCGTCGCGATGGTGTAGCTTTGGCTTTTGCCGCTGGCTTGCTTTGTGTCCTTGCCCGTTTGCTTCTGCTCGTTGTTGTTGTCATCTCAGGTTGTGGGCTTTCTTCTTTTTCACTTTGCTGATCAGTATCTTCCTCCTTGGCTTCACTTGCATTATCACCTTTGTTTTCTTCGGCTGCTTCCGGTGTTGAACTTGCCTCTTTCCGCTTTTTAGCAGCCGTTCTTTGACGAGAGCTGCGCGTCGTTCGCGCCGTCGCCGGAGCAGCAGCTTTCCGCACCGGAGTGCGCGCCCGTTTATTACTTCCCTGCCTAACGCTTTCCACTGGCGTGTTTCTAGCGCTTTCCAGCTCAGAGCCCTTGTCAGCATCGTCACCATCACTTTCATCTGAATTAGCCTGGCTCTCCGGTATACCGCCGCTTTTGTCACTCTCGTATCCCGGGCTACTTTCTCTACTATCACCTATCGCAGCTTTTTCCTCCATGATGCTGCCAAAATCGCCCCACGGCAGGCCAAAATCGCGTAGATATGTGCCATCTTTAGCAAGGCTGCCACCAAGACTGCCAAAGTAGAGGGGCTCTTTCCCATTCTCTTCCTCCGCCATAAAGCTACTTGAATCTTCCAGCTCGTCTAGGCCTTCCAAATTATATAGCGTGCTTAGCTTGTTCCATATGTCTTGTATTGTCAGAGGTGACCTCGACTGGATGTTAGAGTTGTTGACCATTTGGTAAATACAGAGCATGCGAAAGTGCTTGTGTTGTCCAGCGGGCTTATAGCGGCAAATGGCTTTGAACAAAACAGTTTCCTGTTCAATTGTCCAATCTCTTTCAGTTTTAGTCTCCACCATAGTGCAGGTATTGCTGGAGTAATTTAATGTTCGTTTTTGATATTGTTGTTATTGTCGTCGTAGGCGTGATGTTCTGAAGAGAAAAAAAACTTTAGGATTTCCTGCAAAGCTGAAATTTGGCCCCGGCGTAATCCACAGCACTGAGTATATGCTGGCACTAGCTGATGTCTATAGCCAACCAAAACTTCCGAAATTTTTTTTTTCGTTTTTAACAGTTTTTTTTTTCAACCATCTAAAAAGTCTCACCATCAACAACGGATCCCGCTGGTACTTGTGCAGAACTCTTAGGTATCATTCACGATGGTTAAGCGACAAAACTTGTTGTTTTCTTTGCAGAGAAAGGTGAGTGGCCTTTTTTTTCTGATTATTCAATGCGAATCAACTTCGTACTAACAATTTACCACGATCAATTAGAAAATCAGAGCGTCCTGGAACAAATTCAACCTCTATAATGCTCTGGTGTGGAACAAGGGTGTCAGAAGAGGTACTCTGTATCAACAGAAGTGGACAGCCAAGGCCGAAACTCGTGCTTACCATGGTGAAAAGCTGACAGAGACGCAGTTCCGAAACCATTTCGACGGTAGACTGAATGCTGTCGCCCCACTACAGTCGGCAGCGGCGAGAGAGAACACGCCGGCCACGCCCTTTGCGCTCCAGACTTACGCTAGTTTGGAAAAGCGTCTAGATACTGCTTTGTTCAGATCTATGTTTGCCTCTTCTCCTAGACAGGCTGCGCAGTTCATCAGATACGGCAAGGTTAAAGTTAACAACGTCACTATCAAGCACCCTGGCTACCTGTTGAAGGCTGGTGATGTTTTTTCTTGCGACCCTGAGCGCGTCCTTCAGGCTGTCGGTAGATCTAAGCCTTCTGTCAAGGAGTCTGTCGAACTCGTTAACCGTCAGATCCGTCGCTACAACAGATACGTTAAAAAATGCAAAAAGTTTCCTGAGCAAATGTTCAAGGTCCGCGAGAACCACAAGAAGCGACACCCGTGGTTATTAAACAAGGAAAAGGAGAACCTTTCTTCAAAGATCGCCGAGAGTAACACGAAAATTTTGAAGAAAATGAATGATGATATTAACGCCGTCACTCCTTCCAGCCTTTTGAAGAAAATTCTGTTAAATGAGAACATTTTCGACGCTACTGGTAATCTTCCCGATTTCGGTTTTGGTAATAATGTGCAGGGTAAGGCTCTGTCTGTTTTCCAGTTGTCCACTGGCAAGAGAGCGATCCTGACGCCTGTTGAACCCAAGACTGAGGAGAAGACAGAGGAAGTCAAGGAGGCTAAGACTGAGGAAGTCAAGGCTGAGGAAGTCAAGACCGAGGAGCCTATTGCTGTCACTGAGACTGCACCTGTTGATGAGAAGAGAGTTGAGGAGCTTGTCTCCAAGATTCTTCCTCCCAAGAAGACCGATGCTGAGGGCAAGCCTGTTGCTGCCGACAAGTCTGAGCTTTCCCCTCATGCTAGTGACATTAAGAAGCTTCTTCTTGAAATTACCAAGATAAGATCTGAGCAAATCAGAGTTGAAGCAAATAAGTCTTTGATTGACCCTGCTAACCCAGAGTCTTACAAGAAGCCCTATGATTCTGAGTGGGTTAAGGGTCTTCCTGAGGAGATTCCTTTGATTGACGCTGAAGCTGCCGAGGCTGACTCCCAGTCCGTTCTGCCTGTCAGACTCCCTTGGTTGTCTGGCGGTCTGTACGGTCTGCAAGAGCCCGAGAAGCCTTACTTCACCCCTTGGTCCCCCCGTCCCTTCCTCTCCCCCTTTGCCATCCTCCCTCATCATATTGAGATCTCATTTGAAACTTGCCATGCCGTTTACATGCGCGACCCCATTGCCAGACCTGGCCACTCCGAGGTTATCTCGCCTTTCTCTCTTGACATGCACGAACGTGCCTACATGTTCTACGTTACCAGAAGAAGAAAGTAAATGGGGCTCGTTTTAAGTTTGTACGTGTGCGTATGAGCAGCGTTGTCTATGACCCTCTTTTTTATTATTCTTTTTCATGACGATGGGTCAGTCCTAAAGTGTGGCTAATCCTTTTTTCTTGTGATTTCTTCTGTATTATAGTGTTTTTTTTTGTTGTTGTTTTTTGTTTGGACAAGAGTGCTACTACCATCGTCGCTCTTTGTAAGAAAAAAAACAAGAACTTGTAGATAAATGTATTGATTTAATATAAAAAAAGAAAAAAAATTGTACATATTGATGGTTAATATCGGCTACATACATTTCTCTCTTTTTCTAACCAGCATGCTCTACAATGCTGCTAACAAGCTTGCCACCAGAGATTCTATGCACCAGCTGCTCAGGCACGGGCGACTCGTCAAATTCATCCTCGTCATTAGGAATATTAACGTTGAGCGCAGTAGTCTGAGAAGTATATATCTCGATATCTAGTGATTCCTTGGAAAGGTAAATCTGGCACGAGTCCGACTGGTCAATACTGATAGTAGGGATCTTACCAGTGGCTTGGAAGCCCAGCTTCTTGCACTTGATAATATCAACGGAAGACACCAGCGACTCGGCAACAACACCTACGCTATTAGAGCCGTTGATGGTAATGGCGTTTGCCTTGCCCTTGATTTGAACCGTACTGTTGTGGCATCTGTCAATAAAGATGGCTTGGTTGATCTCGGCCTCAATCACCAGGTTGTGTTCATTCTCAAAGTTCTCAACAATCCATTTAGAGTCCTGAAGCTCTTTCTTAGGCGGGTTCTTCTTGGGCGAAGAAAGCGAGCCTGGCTTCTTGGGCGGAATCGGCTTGGTGTGAGATGATGCCAGTGGCGCATTCTTGCGGAGCTCAGGGTTCTTATGGGTCATTTGGCTCTTGTCGACCTTCTTCAAACGAGAAGTAACTGAGGAGCCTTGGTTAATTTCTTGGAAGACGGCTTCGCGACCAGCAGGTTTCTGTTCAGTCTTAACGTCATCAAAAATGTCAGCAGGTGGAGGAGGAGGAGGAGGGGGAGGGGGAGGACCGCCTGCTGCAGGAGCAGCAGAAGGCGCAGGGGCAGATGCAGCAGGTTTCTTCTCAGAAGCCGCGACAACGTCAGCCAGAAGCTCACCCTTAGGGTTCCAGCTGGGGCCAGTAGCATGATTTTTTTTGACATAAGCCTGTAACCCGGTCAGCAATTTCTGGAAAGACTGCACCCACTCAACATGGACCTTATCAACATCCTTAAACTCCTTCAAAACTCTGTTGGCGTAAAACTGGGCGCCATCCTTAAAGTCGCCAATGTAGCCGACAGGGAGGTCGACGCAGATCCAAGTCAGAGCAGGAACACCCTCAGCAATAGTGGCAAGATGGTTGGCCTGGGGTGAAGATCTGTTCTCCTCCCTAACTGTGACAGCGGCCTGTAACGGTTTGCTAATATTGCCCCAGAGTTCTTGCAGTTTGGGGTCCTCCTGGCTGGGTTTCTTGGCCTTTGACACAATCAACAAGAAGTCTCTCTCAACATTGAAAGCCTCCTCCAAATGCTTGCTCTGCTCCTCAACCAAGGAGCCAATTGTCTTACTTGCAGTGAGGAATGGCTGAAAAAACTCCTTCAAGAAGTCGTCAAACTCTTTAACAGAAGCAGGCAGGGCTTCCGGTTCGACAATAGCAGGAGCAGCAGGAGCAGCAGGAGCAGCAGGGGTAGCAGGAGCAGCAGAAGTAGCAGGAGCAGCGGGAGTAGCAGGAGCAGCAGAAGTAGCAACGGCCGAAGAAGAAGAAGAATCGCTGGTAGCAGGCTTGCTAATGCCTCTCAAGGCATCGGCCTGAAACTCAGTAAGGTCTTCCAGACGAGAGGTAGCGGCCTCCAATCTACAAAAAAATTGGTGTCAGTGAAAGCTCAATTGCTATTTCATGATTTCCAAACATACCTCTTAATAAGAGTTAAAATGTTGTTACCAGGAACGTTGGCAGAAATGTCGGTCATTGTGAATTGTGATGAGCTGGTAATTGTGAAAGTGAAGGGGACCTGAGTTGTTTTAAAATCAAAAAAAAAACTATAGTTGGTGATGTGGAAGTTTGTGACGTGAAATGCCCTTACCCATATGTTCACTAGACTTCTGTAGACAAAAAAAGTTTCGAAGAGATATCCAAAGCCTTTCTTTCAAGACCGAGAAAAAAAAACATAAGAAACAACCTCTTTATCAACACGTTCAATCATCATGGCACCATCTGCTACTGACGCAGCCGCAGCCAATCCTGATCAAGATACTGGAATTCCACCTCTGCGCGTTTACGATATCCGCGATGCTGTCAGATCTGACCATGTAGAGCCTCAATCGTCAGGTTGGACGCAAGGAACGCCTATTATTCTTGACTTGGGTATGTATTGAAATCTAGAGCCAAAACCTGTCCTATTCTAACTGATTACAAGGCACCTCCAATTCACGCGTTGGCTATGCAACAAATGATAGCCCCTCGCACGTTTTTCCTTCGCAGTATTCAAAGTTTAGAGACCGCAAGATTGGTCGGTCCTACACGCTTGTGGGTAACGACATTTACCTGGATAACAACAGCAAACAGAGCATGCGATCGCCATTTGACGGACCGCTGGTGTCAAACTGGGAAGCTATTGAAACAATTCTTGATTATTCTTTCAACCGGGTTGGTGTCGAGTCTCACGGTTCTGTCGATAACCCCATTGTCATGACTGAGCTTCTTGGTTGTCCAGCCTCGCAGAGAAAAACTTTCAACGAGCTTTTTTTCGAAGCCTACGACGTCCCTTCTGTGGCGTACGGTATTGATTCTTTGTTTTCGTACAAATATAATGGTGGCAAGAACGGTGTGGTTATCTCGTCCGGCAACGAAGCCACTCATATCATTCCCGTTATAGGCGGAAAAGGTCAACTATCTCTTGCTAAAAGAATCAACTGGGGAGGCCGGCAAGCAGGAACATACATGCAAAATTTGCTAAATCTCAAATATCCTTACTTTCCTGTTAAGGTCACACCTAGTCAGGCTTCGCTGTTAGTGCACGACCATTGCTATGTTTCGAAAAATTATGCCCAAGAGGTCGCAAACTTTATCAACTTTGAGGGCTTAGAAACTCGCGAGCGAGTAATTCAAGCACCTTTCACTGAAATTGTTAAAGAGGAAAAGACACAGGAGGAGATTGACAGAATTAACGAGCGGCGTAAGGAAAGCGGACGACGCCTGCAGGAACAGGCTACCAAAATGAGACTAGAGAAGCTGATGCAGAAGGAGAATGATCTCGAATACTACAGACAACTACAAGTTCGAATTGATGCTGGCCCAAAGAAGGACATCAAGAAAACCCTGGATCGTGAAGGTTTCAAGGATATGAATGCGCTCCAAAAAGTTATGAACGATTTAAACAAGGCTATTAGAAAGGCAAGAAAGGAAGACTTAGGCGATGATGAGCCTGAAGTTCCTACTTTTCCCTTAGTGGACACACCCGACGATCAACTCACTCCAGAACTGATTAAAGAAAAAAGGAAACAAAAGTTACTGAAGGCCAATTATGATGCACGTTTACGTGCCAAGGAGGAAAAGCAGCTTGAAATCAAACGCCAGGAAGAAGAGGAAGCCAAGGAACAACAATGGAGAGACACAGATTTAGAAGGCTGGGTTGCCGCCCGCCGTGATCAGCGCGAAAAGCTTCTAGAACGTGTAAAGGAAAAAAAGAGACTCAAAGAAGAACTTTCAAACAGAAAATCGCTCGCCTCGCAAATGCGCATGAAGAACATCGCTGCTCTTGCGTCTAATGAGTCTGGCAGAAGCAAGAGACGAAGAGGTGGTGGCAATACTCGTGGTGACGACGATGCTGATGACACTTTCGGTGCCGACGATGGTGATTGGTCTATCTACAGAGATATTGCCAATGCAAGTGACGAAGAGGAAGACGAGGAAGATTCTAAGGAAATCAAGCGTCTCGAAGCGGATTTGTTGAAGCATGATGTCAATTTCACAGTGGAGGACACACAAGAAGCTGCGCTAGACTGGCGCAAGAGTACTGTTCATTTATTTTTACATGGCCCCAGAACGTTTGATCCAGAATCCCAGGAACAGATGCATAGAATGAATCTTAGTATTGAGAGGATTAGAGTGCCAGAGGTGCTTTTCCAACCTTCAATTGCTGGTGTCGATCAGGCCGGTGTTTTGGAACTTCTCGACGATATTCTGCTTCGCAGAGTTGATCCCAGCGTGAGCAATGAGCTGCTTAAAGACATCTTCATTACTGGTGGTCAAGGACACTTTAAGTCTTTTGACGAGCGGTTGCAATTAGAATTGCAAAGTATTCTACCTGTTGGTGCTCCTTTGAAGGTCAGAAAAGCTCAGAATCCTACTCTGGACGCGTGGAAGGGTATGGCACAGTGGGCGCAGACAGACGATTTCAAGACATCGTCTCTGACAAGAGCAGATTACCTGGAGAAGGGACAGCACTATTTAGTGGAACATTCCCTGAGTAACCAGTATTTTTGATGTTTTTGTTATTTTATTTATGACCATGGTATTTTTGTATTATTTAATTGAATTTCGCTTGAAATATTATTTTTAGGAAAATGTTTGTCTTATAATGTCAGTTATGTTAGCTAAATTTGACATACATGGAGATGAATAGAATACGTACTTGTAAGATTGCTTTTTAGCATCAGAAATCATAACTAACTTTTCATTAAAAACTACCATTTCCTTGCCCATTTTTTTTTTTACTGATAGTAGCTGTTAGTTTCTTTTCTCCGTGATTCTCTTTTGAATCAATTTTTGTCTTGACAATCTTTCACCCATATCGCAAACTTTTTGGAAAGCCCTTACCCTTCAACTTAAGGTTTATTTCCTAGTTTTTCAAATCTAGCCTTCTTGTCCCAAGGAAGAAAAAAATAAATGAAATAAAAAATCCGAATTCATAAATCTCCAAAAAATTTTAGATCTAAATTGACGACAACAGCCAAGCATGACGGACCTGCTAGAGTTATTTAACCCCTCTACCATCCAAAATGACGCTTTTATCATGATTAAATTGCCGTCGGAGAACTGCCGCGTGTTCAAGCTGGTTGCCGGCAACATAATCAAGTTGGGCAAGTTTGGATCATTCTACGCCAGCGACATTATTGGGCACCCGTTCGGATATACTTACGAAATTGTGGGTGATAAACAGCTGCGGGTTGTGTCTGAAGATTTCACCGGGGATATAAACGAGTTGGAGGCTGACGCAAATAACCAAGATCTGCTTGACGATCCAAATGCACAGCAGATGACCCGGAACGAAATTGAAGAAATGAAGAAGAGTACGACAGATGGTGGCCGTGCCCTGATCGAGAAAGTCGTGAGCGGGCACGTAGCCTTTGAAAAAAAGACAACCTTTTCGCAGGAAAAGTATCTTAAACGTAAGGAGCAAAAGTTTTTGAAGCGGTTTACGCCCATTCCAATTGGATCTTCGGAACTTATTGAGTACTACTCTGATAAAGAATCGCCGGCTAAGGTGATGGACATGACTGAGGAGTCATTGGGACTGATTATGAGTCTGGCTAACATCAGACCTGGTGGAAACTATTTGGTTATTGACGATGTGAGCGGTGTATTGGTGGCGGCCATGTTGGAACGCATGGGTGGTGAAGGTGTAATTGTTGTCGCCCATGACGACGAGCACCCAAAGCTAGACGGACTGCGGTATCTTAACCTTCCAGAAAAGTATATCGATTCTCGCGTCCGAAGCATCAGTTGGCTTGATTTTCTTGAATCTGATCAAGATGCTGAGTACGACTATCGTGAATTGTCTCCCGAAGAGGTTGACAGTCTGTCGGCTAATCTGAAATTACAGTACACGCGGAGGAAACGACGATCAGATAACTACGCGTTTGTGCGCAACTTGATTGACAACAAGAAGTTTGACGCGCTGGTCATGAGCACAAATATTTATGTTCCGACCCTCATTCCGCGCATCATAGAAGCTGTGGGTGGCTCGCGGCCGATTGTAGTGTACGACGCGTCGAAGGAGCTTTTGCTGGAAACAAATCAAGTGCTGATGAAGGACTTGCGCGTGCTGGCGCCAACCATGATAGAAACTAGAGTACGTAAGTACCAGACGCTGCCGGGCCGAATACATCCCCATATGACAATGAGAGGAACTGGCGGACACATTTTATGGGGCACTAGAGTGTTCCCAAGTAGTAACGTCAATGCCGTTAAAATTACTAGAGGCAAGAAGCGCAAACCTACTTCCTCTGAAGAAGCCTCCACCCCAATTATTGAAGTGTAAATACAGAACCTTTTTATTAGCACATTTACTTGATAGTCTAAACGATAGAATAATATGACATTCAGTTCAAACTCTTAGAGCCAACAAAAAAAGAAAAAAAAAAAAAACCATGTCAGTTTAGAGAATCAGTACAGCCGTATTCTGACACGCAATTAGTATTTAAAGTAGAACAATGCTTAATAAGTAGGATGTGATAAATATTCAGTTGGTGATGGACTTTAGGAACGACCAACTTTGTCTCCACAAGACAGCAATTCTGGGCTTGCCATTGGAATCATGCATCGAGCCAAAGCTCCAAATGTTACCGACATCAGAGTTACTGTCGTTAAATCGAGCTGCTAGTTTGTGGACGTATTTAATCTGATCCATATCTCCAACTTCTAAAACTAGGCCTCTCGCATTAAGGTTACATGCATGGTGAAAAATAGCTGTGTAAAATTCTTTATCACCTATTAAAGCAAGCTTTGGCTCATACAACCGGACTGATCGCTCAACTAAACTGTCAAAGTTATAGTAAGTTGGAATATAAGGAGGGTTTGCTGTAATCAGGTCGACACTTTTTGGTAGAGGCTTTGCTAAATTTTCGGCAAGAACATCAGACTTTTGAATGGTAAAAGAGTTTCCCGACTCTATTAATCCAAGTTCGGATTTATTGTGCATGAGATTCTTCTCTGTGAGTGACAGCGCTATTTCTGAAATATCAACAGCCCAGATGTCCGATTTCTTGAGAAAGACTGAAAGCAATAACGGAATACAGCCAGAACCCGTACACATGTCCATTACTTTGATTCCCTGATCCTTTTTGCCATCTTTAAGCGCCCTCGCTAATTTTAACGTCCACTCCTCCGTCTCCCATCTTGGAATGAGCACACCAGGTCGACATAACACATCTAGGCGCTCAAACGGCTGCGACCCAAGTATATATTGTAAAGGGTAATTTTTGCTCCGTTTCAAACAGGCTTGTTTCAACCGTTTTGGCGATTTGAACTCTTGCGAAATCCATCGGAGTTCATTTTGGGCCGCCTCAAGGTCTCCATGTGTACCCTTCAATACTAAAGGCAGAAGATGGTTGATCCTGCGAGCCTGCTGGAACAGCGATGGTGGTATTCTAGGCATCAATGCAAAATGTAAATATTGGGTTCGTATCGAGAGGGGGCGTACAGTTTGTTGCGTTTATTGCATGATTATCTGCTTACCAAAAAAATTGGAGCTGAAGCCTAAAAGTAGGAAGGACCTGAAAAAAAGGTTTTCCTGAAAAATGGGACGAACATGGACTTGTTGGTCTGAGACTTGTGTTGAAAAAAAAATGACCTTCCAAAAATCAATGGATAGTTGTTTGACTTTTCTTAAAATCCAATTCAATCCAGAAAAACTTTTTATAAATAAAAATACAATATAACTTTTTTAATCTCAATGGTGAGCTTTAGAAACAAAAAGACCAGATTTTGCGCTAAACCTTTACACACCTTTACATATTCTTGCTCAAATTTGCTTAGTCATCTCACAGATCAAACCTTTAAAACGTAGGGATCAAGGCTTAAGTTCTCAATCAGCAATTCAACACCTCGAAAAAGTTCTAATCTTTGGTTTTAATTAGAATTCAAATATTGTTTTAACGCAAATTAAAAAGAGAAAAAGTTTTTGCGTAGTTTCGTAGATTCTGTAATTACAAGAAAGAAAATTGAATTCATTTGTCCATTTCTGAAATTCAACAACATTTGTTTAAATTGCTTTCTACTGAGGGCTCAAACTGGAAGTTAGATTAACACACAAAAAAAAAAAAAAAAAGAAAGAATTCACCAAGTTTGCCTACGCTTCTGATCCTGCACTGAAAAACATTTAAATAAGAAAAAGCTTTTTAGTTTTTTAGAGTGATTGTGAAATTGACCTAGGAGAAAGTCTGGAGATGTTTTCTTTTCTCTTTCGGCTCTCTTCTTTTTTTTAAAATACAGTAAAGAACTCAAACGCCTTAAAATAAAAGTCTCTCACTTATAATTTTCTATTTTATATTTAGATTGTTTAGTAATGGGGCTTTTGTATATGACCGACTGTAACACATAAAACCAAAATTTCTATCTTCTTAAAAGCTCTTTAAGATTGCCCTGTTTAATTTGTGTGGACTGTACATAGTATTTGTTTATCGTTTTATGATTATTGCGCTAAAATAACAAAAAGAAAAAAAACTCAGTTCCAAAAAGCTTAGAACAGTGTTCAAGTTCTTAGGTTCACTACCGTTTTTTTTTTTTTTTTTTTTTTTTTTTTTTTTTTTTTTTTTTTTTTTTTTT
>JAKVQX010000282.1:0-22313 GCA_030463015.1 Geotrichum citri-aurantii
TTGTTGTTGTTGTTGTTGTTGTTGTTGTTGTTGTTGTTGTTGTTGTTGTTGTTGTAGTTGTTATTAATTTTTTTAACTGAGTCAGGAAATTTTTCAGTTCTTGTCAAAGACTTGTGTAGATCACGTACTTTCTTGGCGCAAAACCTTTTTACAAGTCCTCAATTTCCCGAAGCACACATTAATTTTAAACGAAAACAAATGAAATCAAAATGTTGAAAAGACGAGGTTCTTTTTTAAAGTAAATTTTGTAAAAATTTTAGAAGCTTACACTCTATAATAATTTCCTCAGGACTGGACATTCAAGGATTTGGTGGAATTTTGTGTTCATTTGTTGCAAGTATGCTGGATTGAAAAAAACAAAACAAAGAGAATTGACCTTTAACAGGCATTCACTCTTTCTCGAGATACATCCAAGTTTCCTGTACTAATTTATATCTTTCAATTTTAACAAAACTCTACAAAAACATTCCTACATTTTATTAAATTACAACAATTCAAGCAATCAAACAACTCTTGACATTCACAGTTTCGTGAATAATAAAGTTCATTAAAAATCTGTTTTTGTAAGTTGGGGCAATAACAGTTTTTTTTTTTCAAAACAATAGCGGCTTTTGGCTTGATGGACGAAAAGTCACGGCAGGTTTTTAAAAGCCGAAGAAAAACACACAACAAGTACTGTACAAGTGTTACAAGTATTTAAAAAAATTGGTTGTTCCAGGCCTTACCATCACCATCGACTTATTTAAAAACTCTCTGTGATTAGACTTTTTCCCTGTGATGGTTTTTTTTTTCATGTTTTTGGCTTAAAGTCTGAATAGGCTGTAAAAGGCATAGCGCTAAGACGGCAAAGAGAAAACTCTAAACTAGGGACTGCAAGGCTGATTATAAAAAACTGGGACCGGTATAAACTGATTAGCAACAGTTTGTGTGTTCAACCGTTAATAAGTTTTTGTTTTGATTATTTTTTTTTTCTTGTTTGTTTACATTAGGTGGGCGTCAACATGACGTAGCACAACTTACGACACCGTCAATCATAGAAAAAAAAAAAAAAGAAACTGTGTGGCTGATTCAAAAATCACAAAAAAATAAAAGGTACCATTTACCGATTCTTAACAAAAATTTTTTGGCTCAACTACGCTAAATTTTTCGTTTATCTAAGACGTAAATGTGTAGTCATTCATACAATTTAAATGCAGGAACCATCTACCAACTTTGAAAACGCTACTTTAAAAGTCTCAAAGAGACAAACGTTTTTGAATCAATGCCTTCTTTCTAGTTGTTGATTTGTAATTTTCTGATGTGTAAGAACCAAAAATACAACAACAACTGAATTTACCACAATTGCATGATCTTTGAAAGGGCTGTGTGGTCAAACTGGTTTAAGAATTGATTAGGTGATTTATGTTGCAAGCTCGAATCTCAACTATTGCAACACCTCACAGCTCAAATTAATTTTCTGGCAAGATGCCATAAATTCACTCATAGGTATTATGTCCGCTGCTGTTCATGGAAGTCAAAGCCTATGTCAGTGGTAGCCCTAGTTAGGTTTCACTGAGAAAACCGTCGCGTTTAATGCGTTTCTAAATTTTATTTTGACACTCTTGTGATTTGGTTTCCTACCTATATCTTTTTTTATCTAAACCGTTCTGTCATGTTCATAATTTCACCAAAAAAAAAAAAAAGGCTGTGCTATTAAGCTTTGACTCGGGAGGGAGAGAAGAGGAAAAGTTCCGTAGCCGAGTGTGATAGTGACACACGATTATAAAAAACGTTCATGTTTTAGGAAATTTGATTGTGTTTAAAACGCTCCGCCGCACAGGACTCTCTTCTTTTGTAATGGATATTTTTTTTTTTGGTTTAAGTTTTATTTTAGTTTTTTCTAATTTTTTTTTTCTTGAATCGTATAAATTGTTAGGCCATTCAGTTCTAGACTTGACAAAAGAAAATCGTGACTTGAAGCAAAAAAATTAAATAATTCTAAGAAAATTTTAAAAAAAACTGTAAATTCATAATTTTTTTGATGATGTCTTCATTAAGCATTAAATTGTGCAGATAATAGTGCTGAAAAACGCAGAACATGTGTATCCTTATCGGCCTTTGCTTGAGACCAAGCGTACCGGGCCTCTTCCCCCCACCCCCAACGGGAGGAGAATTGCAGTCTATAGGAGAATTCAATTTTTCTTAAATATCCATGCCTACGAGTTTAGAAGCACTACCATTAGTCCTAGACACTATAGTAAGCTTTTAGTCTTTTCAACACGGTAAAAGCACGAGACCCCCGAAAAAAAAATCCCAAAAAAAAAAAAAAGGTTTTAGATTAACATGTATATACATGTTCAAGGCTTTTAATACATTGCTAAATTTTGTGCTTGGCGGTGGCGCCGGTTTTCGTTTTATAATCTTACCCTAAAGCCCATCTAGAGGTCAGCAAAATAAGTTTGGACTAAAAAGTTGAGTTTTTGAATTAAGTTTGTTCACTTTTAACTACCGTGTACAGTGGCCCTCGGTTAAAGTAATCAATTCAAATCTATTCACCAGTAACCCAATATTGGGGGTATTTCTTAAAGCGAATTCCCAGATGAAGCTAGTTTTATTGTGTAATACGAGATTAAGAAAACCGTAACTATTTGACATTATATGAAGAAGAGAAAAAAAAAAGGATGAGAAAACCAGTCTTACACTGATTTTGCTACTTTTTCTTTAACAAGTAATGCTCGTAGGACAAAATCGATCCTTCAGAAAGATGGTGCTGATAAGTGTCTTGTTTATTAAAGTGTCTCATGGTAAAAAAAAAAAAAAACATTTAATGAGAAAACACCAGACTTGTCTGGGCCTAGGGCAGTGTGTAGCACGCCTGTACCCGTTGGCTCGGAATTTCGGGAAGGCCGGAATTCTCCAGTGATCCGCTATGCCCCCCCTCCTCTCGTTGCCTCGCTGGGGGAGGGGGTCAGGTACGCTGGTCTTAAGTTTTACATGAAAATCTGGAACGCATCTGAGGCGATAGCCCTGTCACCGACAGTGCTTAAAACTGTTTTTATGTTCCGTATTCTCTGCATTATAACAGGGACCCCTTCTAATAGTTTTTTTTTTTTTTATTTTCGCGTCTAGAGCAGGAATATTTTGGTTTAGTGGTGTTAATCTTCATAAATTAGATTTTACATGAACTTTTTCGTTAAATAGTTTCTCGTGTTCTGTAGATTAAAATATAAGTTTTTTTTTTTTTTGGTTTTTTTGTGTTGTTTAAAGAAAACAAAAAAAAAAAAAAAAAAAAAAAACAAGAAACACCATATTAAAGTTTAGAAAAAAAATAAAAATAAAAAAAGAAAAGAAAAGAAAAAAAAAAAAGAAAAAACAAGAAAAAAGAAAAAACAAGAAAAAACAGAATTTCTTGTCGCCAATTCAACATCGACACACTTTTTTTATTTAATTTATTTTGTGAACAGTTGCTTTCGGACTCAATCCCCCCCTTTCAATTTAAAAAATCATATAAAACCATTGTTGTTGCCTCACAAATTGTTCTACTTATTTCTTCTTAATTTTTCTTCTTTCCCTTTTCCCCTAATATGAACATTCAGTGAAAATGGAGGTCGCAGAAAAGCCTAGAGATTTTGTCTCTGATGAACCTACTGACACATTTTCTACATCCTCTGCTCAAAATGAGGAATTAAAACAACTTGCCCGCACATACACAAATTTGTCCGCCAGACACTCTACAAATAGTTTAGGACCCATTCCCACGCACGTCAATCCTTTCGTTGATAAAGAAGTCGACCCAAGACTCGACCCATTTTCCGACAGCTTCAGTGGCCGCGCATGGGCACAACATCTTTTACATGTTAGAGAAAAAAACTCTGAGCTCTACCCCAAGCGATCCGCCGGTGTTGCTTTCCAGGATCTCGGCGTATATGGATACGGTACTGGTACTGACTACCAAAAAAATGTTCTTAATATCATCACCGGCGCTTTTTCAATGGCTGCCAACATTCGCAACAAAGGCACTAAAATTCAAATTCTCAGAGATTTTAATGGTGTCGTCAAACCTGGTGAGACTTGTGTTGTCTTAGGCAGACCCGGAAGGTATGCTCTTTTTTTTTTTTTTTTCTTTTCTTTTTGTGAATTTTAGAATTTTAGCTAACCTTTTATTTTTGTTTTTCTTTATAGTGGTTGTACCACTTTCCTCAAATCAATTGCTTGTGACACACATGGCTTTTGGATTGAAGATTCTTCTAACATCAACTACCAGGGAATTTCCAAAGAACAGATTAAATCGAACTTTCGTGGTGAAGTTATTTATAACGCTGAGACTGAGGTTCATTTCCCTAAACTTACTGTCGGCCAAACTCTCAAGTTTGCCGCGCTGGCGCGTACTCCCAAGAATCGTCTTCCCGGTGTTACCCGCGATCAGCACGCAGAACACTCGCGTGACGTGATGATGGCCAGCTTTGGCCTGCTTCACACAATGAACACCAAAGTTGGTAACGATTTCGTTCGTGGTGTCTCTGGTGGTGAGCGCAAGCGTGTTTCTATTGTAGAAGCTTGTCTTTCTGGCTCAGCACTCCAGTGCTGGGATAACTCTACAAGAGGTCTTGATTCTGCCACCGCCCTTGAGTTTATCAGGAACCTAAAAATATCTGCTGATATTGGCAACTCTTCTATTTTTGTTTCTCTGTATCAAGCGTCTCAAGATTCTTACGATCTTTTTGACAAGGTCACTGTACTTTACGAAGGCCGCCAAATCTATTTTGGCCCTACCACCACAGCGAAGAAGTTTTTTGAGGATATGGGCTACTTTTGCCCCGAGCGCCAAACCACTGGTGACTTTTTGACTTCTCTCACGTCACCTCAAGAGCGTGTTGCAAAATCAGGTTTTGAGAACAAGGTCCCTCGCACCCCCGACGAATTCGCTGCTTACTGGAGAAACTCTGCCGAGTTTCGCGCGCTCCAAGAAGAGATTTCTCAGTTCAACCAGGATTATCCCCTCAACAGCTCAAGACTTCAAGAGTTTAAAGATTCTGTCGCGGCCTCCAAAGCTAGCCATTCTCGCATCTCATCACCCTACACTATTACATTTCCTATGCAAGTCCGCATCTGCATGACTCGTGGTTTTCAGCGTCTCAGGAGTGACTTCACCATGTCTCTTTCTACCGTTTTTGGTAATACCGCCATGGCCCTAATTATTTCTAGTGTGTTTTTTAATCTTCAAGCTGACACTGCCTCGTTTACTCCGCGCGGTGCTTCTATTTTCTTCTCTGTTCTGTTTAACGCCATGTCTTCAGCGCTTGAAATTCTTTCCTTGTACGCACAGCGTCCTATTGTTGAAAAGCAGAGTCGTTATGCTTTTTACCGGCCGTCTGCAGAAGCCGTCTCTTCTTTCGTTGTCGATATGCCAGTTAAGATTATCACCTCACTTGCTTTCAACCTTATTCTCTACTTCATGATTAACCTGCGTCGTGAGGCCGGCCCTTTTTTCATTTTCTTTTTGTTTTCGTTTATGTGTACTCTTGTGATGTCCATGTTGTTCCGTACTGTCGCATCCGTGAGTAGAACAATTTCCGAGGCTCTGACTCCTACCTCTTTACTAATGCTTGCACTTGTCACGACTACTGGTTTCGTCATTCCTGTTGTTAACATGCATCCTTGGTTTAGATGGATCAACTACATCAACCCCATTGCCTACGCCTTTGAAAGTCTGATGATTAACGAGTTCAGAAACAGAGATTTTGCGTGCAGTCAGTTTGTCCCCTCAGGCCCTGGTTATGATGATTTGCCCCTCTCCGAAAAAATTTGCTCTGTTGTTGGTTCTGTTTCTGGAGAGTCCGTTGTTCACGGTACTGACTATCTGACTAAATCTTTTGAATACAAACCATCCCATCTTTGGAGAAACTTTGGTGTCATAATTGCTTTCTTGGTTTTATTTTCCATCACCTATATGTACACTGCTGAAACCATCCAGGCACAAAAGTCTAAAGGTGAAATTCTCATTTTCCAGAAGGGTAACAAGTCTCTGAAGAACAAGTTTGATGAAGAAAATGATTTTACCCCTGGAGGAGATAAAGACAACTCTGATAGCTCTAATGTCAAGCTGCAAAAACAGGAAGGCATTTTCCAGTGGAAGGATGTGTGCTATGATATCAAGATCAAAGATGAGCCTCGCAGACTTCTTGACCACGTCGATGGTTGGGTTAAGCCTGGTACTCTTACAGCTCTAATGGGTGCCTCCGGTGCCGGTAAGACGACGCTTTTGGATGTTCTTGCAAGTCGTGTGACTATGGGTGTTGTAACCGGCGACATGCTTGTTAACGGTAATCATCGTGATGCCTCATTTCAGCGAAAGACAGGTTACGTGCAGCAACAGGATGTGCATCTCGAAACTTCTACTGTTCGTGAAGCTCTCGAATTTTCCGCTGTTCTCCGTCAGCCTGAGCATATCAGTCACGCAGAGAAGATTGAGTACGTCAATGAGGTTATTAAGATTCTTGAGATGGAGGCCTACTCCGATGCTGTTGTTGGTGTTCCGGGTGACGGTCTTAACGTTGAGCAGCGGAAACGTCTGACCATCGGTGTTGAGCTTGCTGCCCGCCCTGAGCTTTTACTTTTCCTTGACGAACCCACTTCTGGTCTTGATTCCCAGACTGCTTGGTCTATTTGCTCTCTGATGAGAAAGCTTGCAAACAACGGCCAGGCTATTCTCTGTACTATTCACCAGCCTTCTGCTATTTTGTTCTTGGAGTTTGACCGCCTGCTGTTTTTACAAAGAGGTGGTCGCACCGCTTACTTTGGTGACATTGGAAAAAACGCTTCCACTTTGATTAACTACTTTGAGCGCAATGGTTCCATACCTTGCCCGCCTGATGCCAACCCCGCTGAATGGATGCTTCAAGTGATTGGCGCGGCCCCTGGATCGCACACCGACATTGATTGGTTTGAGACTTGGAAAAATTCCCCGGAGTGTGCGGCTCTTCATACTGAGCTCGACAATTTAGCCAACAGTTTGCGTGGTACAGCTAAAGAAGATCACTCTTTAAAGAAACCTTTTGCTGCACCCTTGTGGAAGCAAATATGTATTGTTACCCGTCGTGTTTTTGAGCAGTACTGGAGAACTCCATCTTACATTTGGGCTAAGACTGCTCTTTGTACCTTAACTCCTCTATATGTTGGTTTCACATTCTACAAGGCTAAGAATGATATTCAGGGAATGCAGAATCAAATGTACTCGATTTTCATGTTTCTTGTTGTGTTTGGACCTCTCTGTCAGCAGATTATGCCTCTTTTCGTGACACAACGTTCTTTGTACGAGACTCGAGAGCGTCCATCCAAGACCTACTCGTGGGTCGCGTTTATGATTTCTAACATTGTCGTCGAGATCCCTTGGCAAACTCTCATGTCTGCCATTTCATTTTTCAGTTTCTATTACCCTACAGGTTACTACCGCAATGCCAGTGCTGATGGTGCTTTAGCAGAGCGTGGCGCCAACTTTTTCATGCTTATCTGGGCTTTTTACATTTTTGCGTCGACATTTACACACATGGTTATTGCGGCTATTTCTAACGCCGATACTGGTGGTAACATTGCCAACTTGATGTTTTCAATGTGTCTGATTTTCTGTGGTGTGTTGGCGACACCTGATGCCATGCCTGGTTTCTGGATTTTCATGTATAGAGTGTCTCCTCTGACATACCTTGTCCAGGGCTTGATGTCAACGGGTATTCAGGGTGCGAAAATTACGTGTTCTGCACGTGAGATTTTGACTCTTCCTTCTCCTGGTAACTTGACCTGCTTGGAGTATCTTGGTCCCTATGCTAATGCCACGTTTGGTAATGTCCTGAATCCTAGTGATACTTCCAAATGTCAATATTGCTCCATGGTTTCTTCAACCTCGTTTCTTGTTTCGGTCAGTTCGCTCATTGATGAGTCTTGGCGTAACTTTGGAATTCTTATTGGATTCATTGCTATTAACGTGATTGGTGCCTTGTTCTTTTACTGGCTGGGACGTGTGCCTAAAGGCAAGCCCGTCTAAGCGGTACTAGAAATATTTTGTGATTATTGAATCGCTCCTTTTTTTTTTCTCAAATATTTTTAATTTATATTGTTACACATAATTGTGATTTTTTTTTTTTTTTGATTTTGCTGATACAGAATAAACTTTAAATCTTATTAATATTTGGAATTTTTACATACGATGCTTATAAAGGAATAGAGTTTTGAGATTTTCTTTATTTTCTTTTTGTTTACATTGATTTTGAACTTGAAAACCTTTTTTTATTTGTGCGTTGACACATGCACTACTTTTGTCAGATCTACACACATGCACACAACAAAAACAACCCTAAAGAATCATAGTTTGCTTAACATGTTTATTTTTTTTTGCTTTTCACGATAATGTTTTTTATAATTTCTCAGCCCACCCACACTCTCTTTCTTGGCCGGTTTTTTTTTTTTTAATTTTTTTTTTTATATGTAATCTTTAATTTTTTTTTTTTTTAAAAAAAAAGGCTTTTAGCCTTTTTTATCTCCGTCCCAACAATGCTCTCTCTGATTTGAAGTCGGACGTGTGGGTATCGAGGAAAAAGTAGTAAAGATGGGTGTAGTTTATTAAACAAACATAAAGAACATTTCTCTGTGATTTTTGAATCACTATATCAAGAAAAATCTGGCCACCAAAAAAAAAAAAAAAAAAAAAGGCTATTCTATTTTAAGACAACTGCATGTATTGTGAATTTGACTTCACTAAACAAAAATGAAAAAAAAAAAAAAATTAAATATTTAAGTAAACATGTTTATTTTTTAAAACTAATTTTTTTTTTGACTTAAAAGCTGAAAATAACCAGGGCTTTTTTTTTTTTTTTGGTATTAACGAAGACCAGGATTTTTAATGTTTGTTTTTTTAAAAAATTATCATAATAAATATCAATTGTAACAGCCACGTGAAACAAGAAAAAAAAAAAAAAAATTATTACTTAAAAAAAAAATGGAGAGAGAGCAATCACATGAGAAAAAGGGTAACCTTTTTATTTTAAGAGAAAAAGAATTGAACAAAAAAAAAGTATGCGTGCAGATTTTTTAATGCAGTCAAACATCCAGAAAAAAAAAAAAATTTTTAAATTATAAAATTAATTTTTTTAATGAGAAGATCTGGGGTGGGTTTAGGGCCTAATTGTGTGGCGTGTGCCTGTAGGCACGGAAATTCGGGAAGACCGGAATTCTCCCATGAGCCGTAAGGCTGCTTCCAGTATGTAGCTGAAGGGGTTAGGGAACCCTAGAAAATATGGGGTCTCATTTAGACAAAAAAAAAAAAAAAAAAAAAAGAACCCTGAAACGCAATTGATGCGGCGGTAGTCTTGTGATTGTTAGGGCAAGGACCAAAAAAAAAAAAAAAAAAAAAAAAAAAAAAAAAAAGCCATCTTAAAACTTGTGTACCCAGATTTTCAATTGTATTGGAAGGGGATGAACATCAGCCTTACAGTCACGTGATTTTACCAGATTGGCAGTTTTGCAAAGAATTGAACTGGCGGAGACTCAAACCTTAGATATTCGTAGATCCCTCAATCAATTCGCCTGCTATTTTTTTTTTTTGTGTGTAGTTTATAAACTCTTCTGCATTCGAAGAGATTGGATACTAGCATCGCCATTTCAATAGAACAATTTGACAGGTCAATGGAAAAAAACTTATTTTTGTTTTCTATGTTACGCCAGATTTTAATTCTAGTCGGCACTCCAACCAAGATAATACAGCACAATGCTTTTCTCTTAACATTAGTTAGTATTTGAAAAAATTATTTTTCCTATTTCTTTTACTTTCTCTGTTTGAAACAAGGTTGTTGATCACTTCCAGCCAGCCAGCAATACAAAAAAAAAAAAACTTTAGCAACTAAAATTTGCTAGAGTCAAAAAAAATTGTCAGACGGCGTTGACTGTAGCAAGTATCTACAATTTTTGAGTAGACGATGGTCATAACAAAAAGTAAGATTGTGACAAAAAAAAAAAGAGAAAAAAAGTAGTGTTTGTGAATCACTACCAAAATTGAAAATACGCCTCTTGCACTGACTATCAATGAACATAATGGCAAGCAAAATTTTTAACAAGTGAAAAAAAAATTAAATAAGGATTAACACGATGAACTACACTGACAAGACGGCCTATTTTTTTTCTGCTTGCAATTAAAAAAAATTTTGCGATAGCTGTAAGCATACCAAAAAATGTAAAAACTTTTTTTAATGAAAATCGGTGACAGGCCCACAATCTTTTAACAAACTGTTTCAATTGTAGAAACAGCTCATGATAGATTATATAGAAAGAAAAAAAGTTATAAATAATCAAATCCAATTTCCAAGATAAGGTATTAGTAAATTACTGAGCGTAACTAACTGCTACAAACGTGAAACAAGTCGGACAACAGTTTAAATTTTTTTGTTTTTTTTCCCTTTTTTTTTTTCTTAAAAAGTGTTCTACATAATTTTTAAAAAGTGTGCATGATTTAAAAATCTTTTTGCGTTTCTTATTAACGTTGGTCTAAAAGTTTTTCTTGATGTCACAAAATTGTTAGACTAAATAATACAGCATTTGTTTACAAATGATGGGTTTTTATATAATTGTATTTAATAGAAGTATTAGTATCAGTTCATTTTATTCAATTTTTTTGGACAAAAGAAAAACTGTCATAGTGAATTCAGAGCTTTTCAATAGTGCAAAGATACACACCTCTTTCAATCCTGCCCGAAAACTTTCATAGAGGCAATTTTCTTTTTTAATTTTTTTTGGCCAATGTCCTAAAAGATCTTGACGTGTAATTGTGCATCTAGTTTATAATTTTTTTTAAATGATGACAATTGTAGAATATGCAATGATAATACTTTTTTTTTTTGGAAAAATTTTAACTTAAATTTTTAAGTACTGACTGGAAACATTATCTCAAATGACATCTATCAACAAACCTTTTTTTTTTGAAATTAGTGTTCACTACGTTTGTACTAGAACCAGTTAACAAAAACTTACGTTCCAGCAGCTTGTTTATCTAATTGGCTTTGGTCTCACAATAGGCTTGTTTTTTGTATTGTGTATGACTGCCTGAGAACACTTAAAATCCCCTAAACTCCTTTTCTGATATCATTTGAGTGTTGTATAGTAGAAAAGTTTTCTTGTTTGTTAAGAGTTTCCACTGTGTTGCGCCACCTTGGATCTTTTTTAATGGAATTTTTTTTCAAGATTTGAACTTGTTGCTAGTATTTTTTTTGGCGAGCCAAAAATAAATTCGATGTGTAATGTTCCATGTTGTTTTCTTCAAAAAAAAAAAAAAGTATTTTAGTAAAGTTTTTTATTCAATACTTGAGTTTTTTTTTTTTTTTGCTTGAACTGATACCTTTCTATTTTTCAAGACAAATCTTGTTGGAAAAAGCAAAACTCAACCAATCTCTAACCACCAAGACCAAACTCAAATAAAAACTATTATGAAAAGAAAATCTTTTTTGCTAGATCACTAAAGTGATAACTACTACTCTCACGGCCTCAAAAAAAACATACAGAGTCTTGATGCTTTTAGTTTTTGTGCATCAAATAATGCTTTGAGCATTTTCTTAAAAAAAAAGCTACACCGATTCTTCATTTCAGGGGTTTTACCGTTACAAGTTCCAAAATTGTTTGTTTTTTTTTTTTGGATCTGCAATTAAACAATTACTTTTAAAAGTTTGATAAGTCAACTACACCATTATCTGGCTTTAAAAAACGTTGTGATGAGAAGTCTTCTTTTTATTTGTTGTTGCTCCTACAGATCCCTGGAAATTACTGCTACCCGTATCTTCTTTTCTTTTTGTCACTGTAAGGTCTGCACTAAAAAAAAACGGTTTTTGAGATTGTTCCACTAATACAAAGAGTTGTCACTTCTGTTTGCTTTAATACTAGACAAAGTCTCAAATTTTTTCAAAATTCTTTTTTCAAAATACGGAAGATAGGTTTTTTTTTGTGAACTGCCAAAAAAAAATTACTGCAACTTGTCTGGGCGGCATTTAAGTGCAAGTTTTTTTTTCCAAAACAATAAGTTACTTAGTTTACACACCCCCTAATTTTTTTCTAAATAAGGTCTAATACTAGACAAGAGTTTGAAAACAAATGTGGTCACAGAATCGATGCGACGGCAAGAGGTTGAGAACTCGTAACTGCTGAGTCCAACAGGAACAACAGCGAATAAGGCAATACAAACTGACAAAACGGTGGCCAATAGAAAACCCAAAAATATTGGGGTCGGTTTGGGAGAGCAGGTTTGTGTTTTAGTCGAAATGGGAGAAAGCTTCTTGAGAGAAAAAGTAGCTACTATTAATTGAAACAGGTAAAATCTATATCAACTATTTATAAGGGGACTGTACAAGAAAGACATTAAGCAGCTCCGACCTCGTTCTGGTACGAGACAAGAGTTTTAGAATAGCTTGTTCAGTTTTTTTTTTTTTTTTTTTTTCACTGATTGTCAATATCTGGTATCGACTCACCGGGTTTTTATTAATCTCAGGTTTCCCTTGACACATTAAACAATTCATAGAAAATCCAGCGCTTTCAAATGAAAAAAAAACGTAGTGGTGAGCTTTGAGAACACTAGTTTGATATTTTTATAGAGACTATTTTTGATTGTCTTATTTGTGTATATTTTTTTTTTTTAGGATGATTTTATTTGTGCTACTTTTTGGTTTGAGAAAAAAATTTACTACATATTACATCTGCCAAAAGCATTTGCCTAAATGAGAAGTCTGTTTTAAGAGCTTTAAAAATTTTTTTTTCCTGCTGTTGAAACAACAAATGAATTTCCAAAGTGATAAAAGTTTCTTATGTACGCAAAATCAAGTTTAGTTGTTATTTGTCTAAAACTCGAATTAGTAAACTTTTGCATCCTTCCTTTCCTTCCCCCCGCCATGGGATCACAATATCAAAAAAAAAAAAAAAAAAGCCAAACTGCTCTAATGAATCTAAGGATAATACTTAAGACAGATGATAATTATGCTGATTGTGGTCCAATGCCACCTAAATTTTGTTTGAATGTAGTAAAAGAAAAATCAGAAAGTATGAAATTTTTATTTTATTCAAAAAATGTTTATTGAAATAAATGAGTTTGCCTTATTACACACGTACAGTTTCAAGAGAGTTTTGTATGTCCAGCTTGCATAACATGACCATCTTTATTGTGATCTTTAGTTGTAACGTTACGACTATTTTTAGGGCTTGAAATACCTAAGGAATAAGAAACAAACAAACAGAAAAAAAAACAATTTCTGTCTTGTGTTTGTTAGTATTGTAAATAGAAATACTACAAGAAATAAAGCAAATTTTAAAAAACCTTTTTTTTTTTTTTTTTTTGAAAAATTAGAAAAATAAATGCTACCCGTATGGTTGAAATAGTGGAGCATACGGCTAGGTTAAGCCTGCCAGCTTGATATACTGCTTGCTAAGAGTAAAATCTGTCATAGTTTTAGCCTATTGTTATAGGTATATTTTTAGATCATAGTCTAGGTCAATATTGCATTATTGCCAGATGCATTAAAGAGGTCGAGAAACACTCACAGGAACAAAATCAATCATTTCTTCAAGGTCTTATAAAAAATCTATAAGGATATGCATATAGTTTATATCAATGAATCTTTTGATAGTGATAATTGTATTCAAGTCTATTTATTCTTGGATCTAACTTTTTTGTTTTTGAAAAATGAAAAACAAAAAAAACTTTGATGATAATTTATTGAAATTGTTTTTTTTTTTTGGGTGGAAAAGTTCAAATGTATGTGCCCGCCACACCGATATCACTGCTTACACCAAAAAAATTACAAAAAAAAAACACTTGGAAGAAAAGGTTTTGGATCAACCATCTGAAAAAAAAAATGACAAAACACCAATAATGAAAAAAAAAATTAAAACTATTTATATTCATGTATAGTCTTATTTTAAGATACTGACGATATAAACAGGACAAGATCCTGTTTTTAATTTTTGATTATCTTAATTCAAATCAAAAAACAAAATTAATTTTTGTTAAGCGAAACCTTCCTATGCGTCAACCCTATTTTTGAATAAGGCACTCTCTATCACTCCCATCCTCTTTTATGATTTTTTTGTGTGTATCCCTAGCATACTCAATTCAACAACAACATACAATAACATTGTGCTACCATTGAGTTTACATTCTCCAAATACCCAGCAAGTTTCAGGTACAAAACTTCAAAAAAAATTTCGAATTTTTTAAAATTTTTTTTAAAAATCTTCACATCAACAAGTCATCCATTTACACAATCCTTTCTCCAACATTTTTTTTCATTTGAAATTTAATCTTATCAAATACTGATAATAGTTTTTCAGTAAAAACAATCGTTTGAATTTTTTTTGACTCCATCTAATCATTACACGTCGCCCTAGTACTCGAAACCTTTACTTTTTCAATTAAACTGATTAATTTGTTTTACAAAGCTCGTCAATTGCCAGTAGTATTCTGATTTGTCCTTTTTTTTTTTACCACATTTCAATCGCACAATCAGTGCATCTTCTCCAACCACACCTATTTTTTCACGCCAATTATAAACAACAACAAAAAAAAAAGAATCAAAAAAAAATTAGAAAACAAAAAACCAACCTCACCTCTATTATTATCTTTTCACCATGAATAACATACCTGATGGTGCTGAGACCTACACGCAGGAAAAAGGCCCCGATCATATCGAACAAAACGACCGGGATGCGCATGTGCGACGAATCCACTGGAATGAGCGAATGCGACGGTTTGTGCCTAACCTACTTACGATTAGACGCCAGGATCTCAATATTGATACACTCGCATTGAAAAGAAAGCTTCATTACAAATATTTGTTGATTTTCTTTTTGATTGTGTCGGTGATTCTGTCGAGTGTGGCCATTGCCGGAGGCTCGAGTAGTGGAAGTGGACTAGTTAACGCCTACCTTTTAGAATTTCGTTACACGGCCTACCAGGCCCAGCCGCTTGATGGCCAGGGTGTGGTAAACGATGGTGCTTATGCAACATTTAACTCAAATGCAAACCTCACCAACCTTGCAATTCGTATTGGTTATTTTTCAACCTGCATCAATGCACGTACTGCCACCGGTAATGACTCCCAACCCATATGGTACTGCTCCAAGAACGTGACGTCTGTTGTGCGCCAGCTTCAAGGTCAACAGGAAATTGACCCGTTCAACGCTATCAATTTAATGAACGAGTTGCGATCAAACATAATTTCTCCCTCGGTGCTTATTATTTCGGTTTGTCTCACATTCATTTCCATGATTGTTCTGGCAGCAGCTGACATCAAACGCGCTGGTCTGTTTTTTGCTGCGACCGTCATGACTCTGGTTGCCTCTCTTTTCAGTCTTGTCGCACTTGTTTGGCAACAAGTCGCTGTGGACACTGCCAAAAGCGTAATTTCCAATTTCAGCAACAACGCCATCCTTGCCACGAGGGGTTCCGCCCCTGCCGGGCTTGGCTGGACGTCTGTTGTTTTCCTCTTTGTCGTTTCCCTGGGCATTGTCATGCTTGTACTCAATGAAAAACAGTCGCTGGAAATTTTACAAGACTTTGGGTCGGAGATTTTGGAAAATGAGCAGCGGCTGGGCCAGGACGCGATCAACGGGCGATCTAATGTAGATTTGTCGGGAGCTTACCACCCACCAGCGGCGACAGCTGCAGCAGCAGAAACCAGCCACGCTCCGGTCGTTGTACCAGCTGCACCTGCGTCTACTAAAAACAACTTGCGCCAAAACACATCGACCAGTCAAACAGGATACCCGACTGCTACCCCGGAAGTCAACATGCCAAATCCTTATTAATTGAAAAAAAAAAAAATTTAAACAAAAAGGGCCGTGGGTAGAGCTTAGTTCATGACCAATTGATTTTTTTTTTCACAATATGAATAGGCTTTCTTACTTTCTATTCAGCCTTTTTTTAATTGGATTATTTGGATTATTTGGATTATTTGGATTTTTTATTATGGGTTTTTTTATTTTTTTTATTTTTTTATCATTATTCTATTTTTCTAGGGAAAAACTTATTTTTGCAACCATTACGGTTGCTTCGGGAAACAATTTTTTTTACTTTATTTTATTTTTTTTTCAAACTTCATTTTATTTTAATTATATATCAATTAACTTTTTTAAATTTTTATTTCATTATTTCTGATAATTTTTTACTATTTAGTTTTTTTTTTTCTTATTGAGATAATAGTGGAAATCACAAAATCTCAATAGAATTTTCTTTTTTCATGTTATTAGTGTGGTAGCCGTACTATACTTGAAGTGCACGGCTGATCACCCTATCCCACTGATTTTAAGGGGAGGCTGGTCTAGTCCAAAAAGAACAAAAATTAAAGAAAAACAAAAAAAAAAAAAAATTTTTTTTAACATCTTTTATTATCTGCATAGCATACACTAAACTGCTACTACTGTTTCTGTTGTTACTAATACTCCTACCACAACCAATCCATTATACTATTTATGGAAAGCTTTTTGGCGGCGTCGTTCGTTCCAATGCAAAGTCTTACTTAGACTTTGAAACCACTGTTCCGTAGCACGCTTACTGTTCTGCACCATAGGGAACGGATACCTGCTGGCCACAACCGTTAAAAAATCGCCACGCTGGAGCTCGACCCGGGCGCGGCCATCGAACGAGCACCACGCAGACTCGCGCGCGTCGTAAGGTACACCGATCCGTAAAATCACAGAGTCGGGGACTACAAGCGGCCGGAATGATAGCGTATGGGGGCAGATTGGAGATATTAGAATGCCAGGTATGTCTGGGTGCACAAGCGAGCCGCCCGCGCTTAGGGAGTAAGCAGTGGACCCGCTGGGAGTTGAGATTACGCAGCCATCGGCTTCAATAGAAGTGAGCCGCGTAAAATTGCCGTACAGCTCAGTTGTTGTCATTGTGGGATTTGGGCCACGATCCTAGAGGGAACAAAAGGTGGGCATTAGTAAGAAAACTAGAGAAAACTCTGACAATAAAAAAAAAAAAAATACTCACAACAACAACATCATTAAAAATGCAGTATGATTCGGCTTCGACATGATTTTTAAAACCCCCATCTTTTTCGGCTTCAAGCATGTCGTAATCGAGATCAAGCATTGCTTTGTTATCGCGATCCTTAACTTTCATGACTGTGCATTCAAAGCGCATGCGGAGCGAACAAGTCACACCGTTTTGAATAATGTTATTAATAATGTCTTCCTTTAAATTGTAATTGAAATCGCTAAATTTTGTTTGTTAGGCAAGTAACTTTAAAAAAAAAAGAAGAAAAGGAATTGAAATTATACTCACGTTAAAAAGCCGAGACTGCCCAAAGAAAAGCATAGCACCGGCGGAACAACTTTTTGAAACAGCCAACTCGTATAAAGCACTGTTCCATCACCACCAAGCTAAATTGAAACAATAAAAAGGTTAGTTAGTTTAATTATCTTTCATCTAGCAATACCGTTTTCAAAATTGACACACCAGCTAGCATGAAAATTAATAAAAATTTTTTGGTTACTTACAGTTATCACAAAGTCAAACTTGTTTGGGTGAGATGCACAGGCTTTGCTACTCCAAAACTTCAGCCGCTCTGAGCCATCCACGGATGCAATGGAGTCATACTCGAACCTTGGGTGAAAAGCTAAACTGTCTTCCACAAAGCTGTTTTATTTCAGTCGTTGGTTAGCATCATTAGCCATAAAAACTTTTTTATCATCATGCGCGCTAATATTTTTAACATACACATTAAGGTGTTCTTGGCCAATTAGCCAAACGGCAAGGTCTCGGGTATGTTCGACAACTTCAGGGTCTACCAATTTCGAAATAACCATAATATTTCTCATTTTTAGTTTCATTGAGAAACCCACTAGTTGCAAAAACATGTTATCATCAGTTAGTATCAAATTTTTATTAAAAACGCAATAAAACCAATCAGAAATACCAAAACAGTCCATCTAGGACGACAAAAATTTCTTTCACTGAGAAAAGACACATTTTTTTCAGCCGATCCTAAAAAAGTTTTAATACATACTCAAACTTTTGCTCAGGTCGCGCACACTAACGACTAGCTCTGCAAGCGCATCGTTATCAAGCTGTAAATTCTTAGTATTGTTCAGTCGTTGAATTGGAGTCTCAATTGCCGACCGGATCTCTTCAATGTCACTTGTAATATCTTCGTTTTCTTCCTCGCCCACAATACTGGCCGGGAACTGCGGCTCGTGTTGTTGTTGGAGCTGCTGCAAAAGCAAGTTGTCATGCACAACCAAGTAGCTGTCTCGTCGTCCCCGGCCTTTCTCAGCCTTGGTAGAATCACCGTAAGAATTGAGCGATGGTCGACGGAGATGGCTTGCAGTACTAATGGCTTGAATGGGTTTTGGTGCCAATAGATTTGGGTCTTGGCTGGGGCGTTCTTGCTGCAGACCCTGCTTTTGCGATTGCTCACTAGAATCACTGGAATCAGCGCCAGTTGAAAACGGGCTGGGGCTTCTTTCAGAATTGCGTGAAAAACTCATAACTATTTTGTGTACGAGTGAAATGTAAACTTGGTGATTAAACTAAGACTGTAATTGAAAGTAAACAGTCAAGTAAATGACAATTGGATAAACAGGTGATTAAAAGAGTTAAGTGAAATGAAATCTTTATTTTTTGGTAGTCACCTCATTTGTATTCTAACTTGCATGAATATCTAAGCTGAGAAAAATAGAACACGTGATTAACGGCAAATACCGTCTGGTTTTTTTTTTTTTTTCAGTCTGGTTCGGTATCTGCCGCATCAGTTGAAAAAAAAAAAAAGAGACTACCATCAGTAATAGCAACAACGGCGTTAAATGCTCGGCATTTGATTACGGACCTTTGAAAAAAAAAAAGGTGACTTGAAACAAGGAATATATTTAGCTTGATAACAAACATGGCATATTATCAACCCCAGCTCAAGCTTGTTCCGTGGGTTAACGAGAAACAAGCTCTTTATGATCTTAAATGCTGGTTCTACCCAGACCGAACCGGCACCACTGATCTGCGCCACAAAGCCTTATCCAAGGTGGGTTTCAAGTTATATAGTGATTGCAACTAGACAGCTATTCTAACTAAGTCTTTTTTTTTTATCCTGCTAGGTTAAAGCGTACCAGACAAAATGCCCTCTCCCTCATACGGTGGAAATGACATCGCTAATCACATCAGCGATTCTGAACGACGAATCGCCCGGATCCGACACGCTCGCAACGCGGCTGGCCTACTCGATGGCGATCGTTCGATTTGTTAACGAGCTAGTAGATTCTTTAGAAGTCACTCTACCTGTTTACCATCTAGCAAAGATGCTTGGCATTCCGCTCTACTTTGTTGAGATCCGGCATACAGCGACACACGACGAATTACCGTCGCTGGAGCTGCTGCGGCAGGTGTCTGCCCGGGCCCGCATTTGGCTGTGGGACAACTACTGGGCTAAGATTAAAAAACCCCTTGCACCGGTCGCGTTTAGCGGCAACCTTGAGAGCGAGGTCAAAACGCTGACACGCGAGTGGCGACGCCTGCGACGCGATTCGCTGACAAAGGAGGTGCGGCGCAATGATATCAGCGTCTACGGTCAGCAGTACTGGAGCCTGGTCAATCTGCTTGTGCAACATCAGACGGTTGATGAGCTCAACGTAATCAATGTGTTTTTGACAGCCAACATACTAGTTCCTACCGACGGTAAATCAGTATCGTCGAGAATCAAGTTGTACGGTCCGCTGCTGAAAGTTCTTAGCGGCAACGGCTTTGTTGATAGACTGATTGTGATTTTGCTAGAGCAGATGACCAGTTTGGAAAACGTTATAGAAAATGAAGAGTTTGAGCTTGTATACGGCGCGTTGGATGTTTGGGCTGAGTTTTTGTTTAGTCAGAGCGATTGGTTCCAGGACCCTGAGTTTGTGCTGAGCCTTGCGCTTAAACAGACTCATGCGATGAGGTTGAAGCATCTGCGCGTGCTTGTAGCCTCTCTCATCGGTGCAAATAGATACTTGCTGCTGCGATTTGTGGAAAAAGTGCGTGCGGCGGTGCAGCTGTGGCAGGGCGCAGTCAAAGATAAAACTGATATTGAGGAGATGCTCGCTATGATAGATGTCCCAACACAAATGAACCAAATCGAGTCTTCTGGTGCCAGATCTGCAGCAGTAACGCTCTGGCAGTTAGACTCTGAGTGGGATCCGTCGCATTTAATTGGCGACTGTTTGTGATGATTACACTGAATGACTAGAATAATTTTTCAATAACTTTTATTATACTATTTATCTATTTCTTTAATTTGTAAATTTTTTGGCTACAAATTGTTGTAAATTTTTTTTTTTTTATTGAAAAGTACCTAAAAAAAAAAAAGTAGAACTGAGAGGCTTAGTGGTAAACAACAACAAATAAAATCAGCACAGCCAACTTGACCAATTTTTATGACGTTTTAAGACTTATGACTGGTGTTATGATCACCACCATCGTCACCAAATACTGATTTTGGTTTGTTGATTCTAAGCCCTAACCTTATTGAATTGGTTTTTTTCAATAAAAAACAAAATTAAAAATTCAATCAATCAAGTCAATTGACCATCTACGCCTCATTGATTTTATTTTTTTTTTAAAAAAGATTCAACAATAAATTGAGCATTTACTTTAAATTGAGCTTTCTTTCTTTCTTTCTTTCTTTTTTTTTTCTCAAACTTTTTTTACCCGCTCAGGCAATCCACTACCAATTCATTTTATTTTATTTCCCCACCTCCCCTTTTTTTTAATCACTACATCCCCAAAAACCACAGTTTACAATGGGTCTCGCAAGCAAGCTAGCGGCCGCTCAGGCCAATCAGGGCTCCTACGGAGCGTACCAACCCCCGCCTCCTCAAGGTGGCCAGCCGGGCTACCCTCCACAAGGCCAGCAGCAGCAGCCGCAAGCCTACCCTCCTCAGCCGGGTGCTAGACCTGTCAGTGGCTACCCTGGCCAGCAGCAGCCAGGTGGTTATCCTGGTCAGCAAGGTCAGCAAGGCCAGCAGCAGCCAGGTGGTTACCCCGGTCAGCAGGGTCAGCAAGGCCAGCAGGGCCAACAACAATATGGCCAGAGACCTGCTCAGCAACAATACGGCCAGCAACCTCCCCAACAGCAACAACAATACGGCCAATCTCCTTCTCAACAGCAGTACGGACAAAGACCTCCTCAACAACAGCAGTATGGTCAACCTCCTCAGCAGCAGCAGCAGCAGCAGTACGGCCAGAGACCTCCCCAGCAGCAGCAGTATGGTCAGCCTCCCCAGCAGCAATATGGCCAGCCTCCTCAGCAGCAACAGTATGGTGGTCAAGGTGGTCCCAATGTCAACAACATACTCAATTTGCTTCAGAAGGCCGTTCAAGAGAACTCTCTTCAAGCCTTCTACCCCCCTCAGTCTCTTGGTCCCATTGCCAACCGCGTGGCCCCTCAGATTCAGAACATCTCCAACAACTGGCATATTCCCTTTGAGATTGCTGTTGATCTTGTTCGTCTCGCTCTTTATGACATTGTTGTCTTTGTAGATGACTCTGGTTCAATGTCGTTTGAGGAGAACGGCGAGCGCATTGACGACCTTAAGTTGATTTTGAGTCGTGCCGCGTTTATTGCTGCGATCATGGATGAAGATGGCTTGGCAGTGCGTTTCATGAACAGCAATTTGGAGGGCAACAACCTCAAGACTGATGTGGACATCCAGCAGTTGGTTGGACGCGTGCAGTTCCGCGGCTTGACACCGTTGGGCACGAGTCTCAAGTCCAAGGTTCTTGACCCGCTAGTGTGTGGACCCGCACAGCAAAACCGTTTGCGCAAGCCCGTGCTTGTGATCACCATCACTGATGGCCAGCCTGCTGGCGAGAAGGAGACCACCATTTTCTCTGTCATCAAAGAAACCAAACGGTTCTTTTCTAAGAGCCCTTACACCCCTGGTGGTTGTGCGTTCCAATTCGCACAGGTTGGCAATGATCTTAAAGCGCGCGATTTCTTGTCCAAGCTTGACTCTGATCGTGACGTTGGCAAGATGGTTGATTGCACGAGTAACTTTGAGGTTGAGCAGGATGAAATGGCCAAATTGGGCGTGAATATGGATCCTTCGTTGTGGTTGGTCAAGATGCTGCTTGGTGCTATTGACCCCAGTTATGACTCGAAGGATGAGAAATGACTATTACGGAATGAATATCAGAACCAGAACCAATACCACTACTAATGGTTTAGGTTTTTTTTTACTGTTTTGATATGGGTTTTTTTTTTTTCTTGATTTTTTTTTTTAGGTCCGGCGTTTGTTTTTTTTTTTTTTTTTTTTTTTTTAAATTTTTTTGATTTTTTTATTTTTTT
>JAKVQX010000283.1:0-22194 GCA_030463015.1 Geotrichum citri-aurantii
TTCAAGCAGTTGCCTTGAATGCTTCTAAATCTGTCTATGTCTTTGCTCTGGATTGCAAAGTTCCACACTTCACTTCCGTATTCAAAAATGGGCCTTACACAGGCCAAAAATTTGTCAGATTTTTGTTTTGGTGACAATTATTAAATTTTGAATCGTAACATCTAGAATATGAAGAAAAGATTTTTTCAAGAAAGCGGTTTTGTAGTGTAGTTGGTTATCACAGCGGATTCTGATTTAAAATGATCTTAATTTCCGCTAACCTCGGTTCGAATCCGGGCAAGACCTGTTATTTTTTTGGTGTTGATTTTTTTTTGTGTGTGTGTTTTTGAAAAAAATTTTTTGAGCACAAGCCATAAATCAAAAGTCAAAAGTGTGAAAGTCCACACTATAGAAACGCAAAATAGAAAGAAAGAAAAACAACAACAACAACAACAACAAATACCTTTAACTAACTTTAGATTTAACTGGATTTAAGAATGTTTTTTATTTTTGGATGTATAAAACACCAAGAGATAAGAGATTTAGGTGAAATAGAATAAAAACAACTTTCAGTTGAGCAACCCTACAAAATTTCTTAAATCACCTCATTCACACAGACTACTAACAACTTATAAATCCTTTCTGGCATTAGGAAAAAAAAAAAACTTTAGAGACACTTAAAAGACTAAGACTTTGAGTGTCAAAGTCGTCTAGGCTTGAAGTTTGCCACCCTGGTGTTTTGAAAAGAAATAACCTTCCAATTCACACTTAAGCTTTGTAACCAACATTTAAAAAAAAATTTATAATGAAAATTTGTATGAATTCACTTTGTTTTGTAATCTGAGTATGATAATCATGCTAGTGTTCAAAACAAGCTACGTGTCCAGTGGCATTCGCCAGCCAGGGTTCAACGTTGTTTTTTTTTTTTTCTACTGCCCTTGTAGTAATAATGCGTCTAAACGTTACTTCTGTTTCTGTATCTGAGCTGTCAGAGAACGGATTTGGCTTTATCTGATCGGGGAAAATTACTTAACGACGGGAATGCTCATCCTGACAAATACAAAACATTTTTTTTTTTTCTCAGCTCAAATGGCCGCCGTCGTTTTTTGCGCCACCTAGACATCTACAAAGCTGATAGCCGTTGCAGAGAGCTAGAATAGTCCAAATGTACTCATGTATCAGAAATAAAAGTTAAAAATCAATTGAAAAAAAGGCAATAGCGCATTGGTCTCAGTTAATCCTGTAGATGTTCTAGGGTTGAATCATTTGCCACGCTGGCTAAGAAGGAAAAAATTATTAAAACCACGGCTTGCCAATAGTGATCAATCTGGCCACGTAGGCTTATGATAGTTTTCCCCCAGATTCAATCTCATTCAATTGATAGAAAAGTTGCGACGATGAAAAAAGCAGATAACTGCAGAGTTGTGCGAGATAATGTTTGGCAAAAACCTTTTTTTTATTTTATTTTTTAAATTTTTTTTTTTTTTTTTTTTTTTTTTAAATTTTTTAATTTTGTTTTGGCAGATTTTGAAAATTTAAAAAAAAAAAAAACAAATAAAGAAAAAACCTGCTCACCTTGTCTTTCTTCTTTCTGTCTACTCAGCTTTTTCTGGACACTTGTTTTTTTTTATTTATCACCATGCTGCTCACCAACCTGGCAGTCCTATTACTCTCGTTTCCTAGCAGAATCACATCGTCTTTGCTTTCTAGCAAAGAGAACGCAGAGCTTTTTGTTCACCCCAACTTTTGTGCCGTAAGTACAAAATTTTTTTTTTTCTTTCTTCCCTGAAAGCCCCTGCTAACCTCTACGAATCAGGTCCCTAATGGCGACATTCAAGATGCCTGCGGCTCTACCTTTGAGGCTGTCGAGAACACGAATCACCGTGTGCGGCCACTTGTCTCTCGTCTCGTCGACACAGACTTTTTCAAGTATTACTATCTAGATCTTTATGGCGACAGCTGTCCGATCTCAGACGACAGCGCGACGTGCGGAAACCGCGCATGCGCTGTTGACACTGTCGACAACGAGACCGAGCTTCCTGAGATCTGGCGTGCCAGCTACCTTGGTAAATTTGCCAAGAATTCCTTTTCTACCGAAACCAACATTGATGATGACGTTGAGCTGTCATGCGTTACTAACGGCAACGATGGTATCCTCTTTGACAGCGGACCCATCTCCAAAAAGATCCCTAAGGACTGCACCAACAAAAATTACTGTACGCCTGAGGATGATCGAGTCGGTGTTGACGGTGTCTACGTGTCACTGCAAGATAACCCTGAACGATACACTGGTTATTCAGGCCCGCACGCAAACATGATTTGGGAGTCGGTCTACAGCGAGAACTGTTTTGGCTACTCCGGTGAGGCCAAGCCCAACCAAGACTCGTTTGAGAAAGCTGTGGAAGATGAGAACGGTGATGTTTGTATTGAGCAGCGTCTTTTCTACCGTCTCATCTCCGGTATGCACTCTAGTGTGTCTACGCATCTGTGCTACTCATACCTAAACACAACAACAGGAGTCTGGGGCCCAAATGTCGACTGTTTCATGTCGCGCGTCGGTAACCACCCTGAACGCCTCACTAACCTGTACTTTAACTACGCGCTTGTCTCGCGCGCCATCGCCAAGTTACGCAACTACATCGACGACCTGCAGTTCTGTCCGGAGTCCACGGGCTATGACCAGGCCACGCGCAAGCAAGTCCTACAGTTAGCGAGGAGCGCCAATGCGGGTCCGCATATTTTTAATGAAACTCTGGTGTTTTCCACACCCGAGGCTCTGCTTCTGAAGGAGGAGTTTCGTAATCGTTTTAGCAAAGTCAATGACTTGATGGACTGCGTCGGCTGCGACCGCTGCCGTTTATGGGGCAAAATCCAAGCTGCGGGATACGGCACTGCCCTCAAGATTGTGTTTGAGCTCAGTGAAAATGCGGTCGAAGACCCACAGAGCAGCGAGCTGATGGCGGGGCTGCGGCGGTCAGAGCTGGTTTCTTTGATCAACACCTTTGATCGTTTGTCCAAATCTATCGAAGCCGTTGAGTACTTCCGCAAGGTTGTCAAGACTGAGCTTGAACTAAGCACGGCGGGCCCGCAAAAGCGTAGGGAACAACCCAAGGGTGAGCTTGAGCGCGAGTTAGGCAACATTATGGATGCGCTCAAGTTTATTCTTCGCAGCTACATTGATTTCCCCAAGAATCTGTGGTACTTGTTCCTGAAGAACGCGATTGTGTACTGGAACCAGCTCATTGGTCGCGACAAGCATCTTGCCGAGGAGCGTTGGCGTCTCAACAACCGCGTCGAGAGCATTAACCTGGATCTATAGATTGAACTACGTGGTAGACAGAATGCCAGAAAAGAGCTTGGAGGGAAAAATTCATAGAAAAATAAATCATTAAAACAATAAATACTAATAAAAAATACATGTAAAGCAAACTACTTTTCGCTCTTGCTCTCCTTTGTAGGTTTCCCCTCTGCATTATCAAAGAGCCGTTTCGCATCTTGAATGACCTTTTGGAGTTGTAGTAGCTCTTCAATACGACCAAGCTTTTTCGGGTCGTTGCGTACGGCAAACTTGAAATCATCGACCTTGATCTTTGCGCGTCCGGACGTTCTCGCTACCCGGGCCGACTCGTGGCACTGAAAAAAAAAAAAAAAAAAAAAGCCCTGTTAAAAACGAGCTCAAATGTTTAAAAGCTGACAAAGTAAAGTTTTTGTTTATACATACCACATCAATGATGAAGCCCTGGAGAATATCGTCTAAAGTTGAGATGCTCTCAGGGTCCGGGTCAGGCACGTCACCAAAAGCGTACAACAGCGATCTCACTAGACTGGTTAACAAATGTCATACTGTGCTCAATGAGCCAAAAAAAAAATTAATCACATACAGTCGTTGTGAAAAAGATTAGGTCTGCGGCGCTTGCGTGTGTACTCTTGGTTTGACATGGTAGTGTTGTTGTCGTTGTATCTTTATCGTGTTATTTGTAGGGCCGCCTGTGGTGAAGCGTCCGATGTTGGTTGTGGAAAGAAAAAAAAAAAAAAAAAAAAATAAATAAACACGAAGTATTTCCGACAAAATCATTTCACACTTTTCCAATCTTCAACAACCACTTTTTTTTTTTTTTTTTACCACAACATTCTTCAGTCATGCCACCTCGGATTCCTAAGGGCCTTTCAAAAAAGAAGAAAGCAAAGGAAATTGAACCTACAACTGCCGAAGAGTTTTTAGATGCCGGCACAGGGCTCGAGGACAACGGAGATCGTTGGATAGCGTCATCCAGCGACGTGCCCAAAGCTCTTCGGTTCTACCAGAAAGCCTACGACCACTATCTTCGGGCCATCCAGCTCGGCAAGCAGGGGCCGATTGTCAACGATGCGGCCTACAACGTAGCGCGCATGCAATATGTCATTTACTTAAAAGTTGTCAAACCTGCTATTGAGACAGACATCGTGCCATCCCCGGTCATCCCAGTTTCGCTCGAACAGGTCGCCACTGCTCATGAAAACGCGCTTTCGCTGGTCGAAGACGGAACTTTCCCGTTTGATCTTCTTTACACGTACGGGCAAGTTCTTGCTGACCTCGGTGAAGAGCGCGAGGACCTCCAGATCATGGCCAAAGCCGTTGAGCGCTTCCAGCAAGTTTTAGAGTACCAAATCGCGAACTTAGTTCCAGTGGACGAGGATTCAATTGATGAAACATCTGTGGGTGCCTCATCAAACAATGCTACTGAGACGACATCTAAAACCGAAGAGATTGTTGTTGGCCAGACTGTGACGCCCGCAACTGTGACGGATACAATTCTAACGTTTCTCGACTGTCTGACCAACATTTTTCAGCTGTGTCGGTCAGATCGTGCCTTGCAGCAGGATTTGACCGTCGACCAGACGACCCAAATAGTGCATGTTGTTGTACGGGAGCTGCTCGAGCTTGTCAGAATTTATGGTGTGGAGGGCGTATCCGACAGTTTTCTCGCGGTGCCACGGAGCTCTATCAATGAGCTCGCCATCTCCTTAGCTCAGCTGCAAAGCACCTGGTGTGAGTCTCTCAATGACCTTACTGCTGTGTGGTCTAATGACAGTGCGCCACTACCGTTTTATGCACAGCTCCTAGGCCCGGTGGAAGCGCTTCCCGAGCTGCCAAACACTCCTGAACGGTTCCTGGCGGCCAGCGACGCGTTCATTGGTTTTTGTGAGCGTCCGGGACTTGATCCTAAAATTGTTTGGACGGCATTGGGTCAAGCATCGCAGCTTCTCAAACAGGCGTGGACGCTGGCATCCGCGCCTGGTGCTGTAGTCACGCTCTCGCTCAAATTACAGATTTTGCTTGCGCGCGGCGACACCGAATTGCAGCGCTCGCGCGTGCCTGGCAGCGCAGACGCAGAAGCCAACCGCACGGTGCTTGTGAAAAACGCGGCTAACCTTTACTCTAGCGCGGCGCGCGTGCCGACTTTGGGAATGGGCACGTCTCTGGGTGAAGGCGCTGAACGGTACAAGAACGAAGCGCGTGTCAAAGCGTTGCTTTTGACTGCGCCCGATGGGGCGGAAAACAAAGAAATTCAATCCATTAAAGGCTGGCAGAGCGTTCTGCGGGCTTGGGACATGTAAGAATATCCGGGAGGTTTTTTTTTCTTCCTGTCTTTGTTAGGTCACCGTTCGCGGGTTCGGCGTCCGCGGCACAGTTACCCAAGATTCAGGCTTTGTTTTTTTTTTTTTAATTTTTTGTTTTTTGGATGCTTTTTTTTATTTCCCTTTTTTTTTTTTTCCTCTTCACCACCACCATCCTTTCTTCACTACCATCACTGGCAATTCCTGTCACCGAGTCTTACGACGCTATCACCTCTGCACACGACTCTATACGCGAGGCACCCTCCGCTCGGGTTTTCTACACCAATTTTCACACGCACGTGCCATGGCAAACACGAAAAGCTGTGACCACGTATCCACACCGCCAAAGATTCACGGTATATATACGCACACACATAATTCTCTTTGTTAACAGACCCTTATTCCTGTTTTCTAACCCGTAGTGCTTTTTTTTTTTTTTTCAAAGGCCATCTGCAGGCGGGCCAAACCCAATGCCGCAACATTGTGATTCATGGGTACTGCAAATTCGCCGACAAGGGCTGTGTTTTTAAGCACGATAGCGTAAGTACCGCCTTTTTGCGCGTCAAACCGCGTTGTAAGCTAACCTGAGCTTTGATCGACAGCAAAATCAGTCTTCACAGCTGCAGGGTCCGCCCTCGCCGGCACCGTAAGTAGCTCTGTTTGATTTTTTTTAATTTTTTATATTTCTTTGTAGATTTACCACTGCTAACATCTACCCCCGCCCAGAACGACATTCACGCGCAAGCTAAACGCAGAGTCGCCATCATTCACTCCTAGCTTTACGAATCTTGCGTCTGCTGCGAACTCCGCTGGCACGTCACTTAAGTCTTCGGCGTTGTCGCCCAAGATTGGTGAGATATCGCCATTTATTCCCAAAAGTATGTTTAAATTTCTTCCATGCGCACAAACGCGAAACTAACTAAAGATCACCAAATTTTTATTTCAGGTTTCGGCAATCAAAGTTCAGTCTCTTCCAATTCTGCTACTGGGTAAGTCTTATTTTATCATAAACTTTTAGACTCTTTTCTACACTTTTCACTAACTGTACAGCTCTCCGAAGCTGTTCACTCCGGAAACGGCCTCTGCCGGCAGTTCTAACAATTTCCGACCACAATATCAAGTTTCTGACATGTCACGGCTCAACATAAACGGCAACATCGATCAGAATGCGTCAGCGCCGCTGCAAAATATGGACTACAACACAATGCAGCTTGAGCCTATGCTTGGGAATACGGCACAGATGGACTACGGACAATATCAACAGGACATGTACTATTCACACGCCAGTGCGTATCCACTCAACTACCATCTCTACGCTCCCAGTTCTGGCACTGCTAAGTCGCTTGCATCGTACCAGCGACGGCCAGAGGACTTTTTCATTTCAAGTAACTTGCGCGAGGAACTGCAACGCAAGAACGAAGCGTCGCTACAGACACTCCCAGGAAGCAACCTCCCCGAATACGTGCACGTATATCACTCGCTTGTGCCCATCGAAACCAGCATGGAGCGGAGTACACAAGTTTTTGGCTACCAGACATGGGCGTATAAAGCTACTTCTAGTAAAGACGGCCGCGTGTATTGTTTAAGACGCATTGTCGGATACCGACTAACGAACGAAAAGGCAATCAGTATAGTTCAAGTTTGGAACTCGATCAAATCGCCCAGCATAGTCGGCGTGGTGGAAGCGTTTACGACACGGGCATTTGGCGACAGCTCGCTGGTGTTTGTATACGACTATTTCCCGCTGGCAAAGACACTTGAGGAGGTACATTTTGGTTCCGAAATGTACCAGCAGATGAATCGCCTGCAGATTCCCGAGGGCCTAATTTGGCGGTACATTATTCAAATTACTTCGGCCCTTCGTGCGATACACAGTTTGGGTCTGGCTGCTCGGCTGATTGAACCGAAGCGTATTCTTGTCACGGGCCAGTCACGCATCCGGCTCAACTGTTGCGGAATTTTTGACATTTTAAACTACGATCTGGGGCATGACATTAGCGAGCTACAGAAGGAGGACATTCAGAGCTTGGGCAAAATCGTGCTAATGCTAACCAACAACTCAGTGGGCGCGGCACTGCATTTGAACTCGGCAATAGAAACTATTGAGCGCTTATATTCAAAAGATCTGACAGATTTAATCAAGGGAATTTTGATTGACGGCGAAGTGGCCAGCATAGACAAAGTTGTGGCCAAGTCAGCGCCGCGCTTGCTCGACGGATTCAACGACACACTTGATTACAGCACTTATTTGGAGAACGAGCTGAGTAAGGATCTGGAAAACGGTCGGGTGGCGCGGCTGCTAATCAAGTTTGGCATGATTAATGAAAGGCCGGAGTACGATCACGACCCGGCTTGGTCTGAGACTGGCGAACGTTATCCGATCAAAATGTTTCGAGACTTTTTGTTTCACCAGGAGGACGAGAACGGCAAGGCTGTAGTTGACATGGGCCATGTGCTGCGGCATCTCAACAAGCTAGACGCAGGCATTGAAGAAAGCATCATGCTAGTGTCGCGCGACGAACAGACGTGCTTGCTGATCACTTACAAGGAGCTCAAGGCATGCGTGGAAAGCGCGTTCCGTGAACTGTCCAAGTAAAATAACGTCCAGTTCCTGGAAGAGAGGGGAGAAAGAAAGAAAAAAAAAAAAAAAAAGAGGAAAAAAAAACCAAAAAAAACAAAACAAACGCCAAAAAAAATCAAAAAAAAAATGAAAAAGTTGCAATAGACTCACAATAATTTATATAGGCTTTTTTTATAGTAATGTAAATGTTAAGGAGATTGTCGTTCATCATCATTATCATCAATACAGTGTTGTGTATAAACTAATTAAATATGTACGCATAAATGCTGCTGTAGTCAGGGTCAAACAGGCTGGTCGTCCAAACTGGCCTCAAAAAACATGCTTGGATAAATGGCAAGCGGAGGCGGCCCGTCATAAACGCGTAGATTATTGATACTGGCAGTAGTGATTTCGCGTTTGCCGTAGTCGTACCGCGGCGGATCATTCGTGAACCGGTTCGACACGGGCTCGAGCGAGATGAACTGGCTGGCAAGCTGTACGGTAACGGCACCAGCGTCGGATTCCTCCTCGGCTCCCGCCGGCTCGAGCACCAGCGCGCACAGGTTTTCTTCAAAACTGGGTACCATCTCGCCAGGCTTGATCTCGAGCATGCCGAAGCGCACGACCTGGCCGCGGCGGAGCTGGTGCAGCTGCGCCGACACAAGCGTGTAGGGGGCTGGGTCGAACGGGCGCGCGAACGGCACGCGCGTCTCGCGCGGCCGCTTGCCGGTGGTGCCGGGGTCGCGCGGATCGGCAATGGCCTCTTGCGTGAACGGGGTCTCGGCGGAGGGCGCGGGGACCCGGAGTGGGAACTCGCCCGGCGTGTTGAGCTCCACGGATTCGAGCTCGAGCCGGTCGCGATACACGCGGTAAGGCTGCAGTGTGGTTGCGTCATGGTATAGCTTGGGCTTTTTGCTGGTGACGTTGAAAGTTTCAGGCGGCGGTGCATCATCCTCATCGCTGCTACTGCTGCTGCTGTTGTCGCTACTGCTGCTGCTTTCGTCTTCGTTGCTACTATGAGTTTCATCACTGCTGCTTGATTTGTCGTCACAGCTTTTGTCATCGTTGCCCCCCTCATTGTCGTCCTCGCTAGATGAGGAAGCTGATGAACCATTGACTTGAGTCGACTCCGACTCCGGCTGCTGGGCTTGTTTCTGTAGACGTGCAATCTTCCGCCGAGCATTGCGGCTCTGAGTCCGTTTCAGACCGGATCCAGGTGGTACCGGCAGTTTCTCTTGACTGTCAGAATTTTTTTCTTTACCCGTGGCGACCCAAGGCTCGTCCCGAAAAGTCTCCAAGATCTGTCCTCGGCATTGATTTCTCTGCAAGATCCTACTCTACTGTTAGTATTTAATGTTTCTTGTGTGCGTCGTTGGGTGTTCATAATACTACTCACTGGATCTTTTCGTTGTTTTTCAGCACGAGACCGACGGGCGCCGATGGTGGAAGCTGGTAGTTTCCTTCAAAGGGGAACCGGCGCGACTCGCCTGGCCCGTCCAGACCAACACTGTGCGTGATCTGATCAGTCAGATCGCCGACCGTAATGCCAGGATCTATAACAGGCCATATCAGTGCGTAGTTGTCAAGGACTACACGGAGCTTCATGATTTATCTATGAAAAGATATCTAAGTTGACGGTTTGAGGAGTGGAAAAGATGTAACGAAAAAAAAACAAGAAAAAAACTGAGAAATCATTGAAAGTTATACAAGAAAAAAAAACACACACACACAATTCAAAATATTGACCAAAAAAATTAAAAGAACTTGCGTTTAATCCAACGGGGCATTCAAAGCGCTAGCCTTGACCTCGTCAAAAGACACATACTCTGGGTAGCTTTCAACAAGAACGTTAATGTCGTCATCGTCAATCTGGCCGAGCTGCTCAAAACTCCAGGCATCACAGATGTGCGACATCCAGCGCATGCGCGCCTTGATTGTGCGTAGTCGCTCCTCTTCAGTAGCCTTGTCAGCGGTTGAAGCACTGGCACTGCCGGTACGCAGCGCCTGGCGCAGCCGCGACACATTCTCAATTGCGCGGTCCACACCGCCGAGCTCGTCTACACTTTGCTCAATGGCGAGTCTAATACGCCGCGCCAGTCGCGGTGCGCTGCCGCCCGTCGATACCGCCACCTGCAGAGGGCCACGGCGAATCATCGACGCAAAGTAGAAGTCGCACATAGGCGGCACGTCCGCAACGTTGACAGGAATGTTATACTGCACAGAGCAAAACCGGTACACCTCTTCGGAAATGCCGGTCGTGTTGACGGCCGTTAACACGAGGCTATATCGAGGCCGGCCAGTTTCTGGGTCCATCACAAGGTCCTTGACAGTGACCGAGTTGGCGATGCTACTATCTGAGTCGACTGTGACAGTTTTAGGGATGTAAGTAAGGGTGCTGAGGTCCGGGTCCTCTTGCTGGAGTGCCACGTACGTCGCCAAGTCGGGGTTGGTGAGATCCGGCGCGACAAGAGTGACTACAGCGTCGGCACTGAGTAACGCGTTGACGCGGCCCATAGCCACGTCGCCGCCGCCAATTACAAGCACTGACTTGTTCTTGACCTGGAATGCGATAATAAGAGATCCGCCTGGCTGTGGGTTCATTGTGCCTGCTTGCTGTTTGGAGAATGCCAAATTTAAAAAAAGAAGAAGGGGAAATTTAGAGAAGAAAAAAAAAGGGAAAAGAGCAAGTTCGTTGGAAAAGATGAATAGAAGCAGAACTCTAACGGGTGGCGATGGACGCCACGCCGCGGAACTACGAACACCAGGACGTTAGAAAGAAAACTTTCTAGGAACTGTTCTATTGTAAAACCCTGAGTGTGCCCATTTCCATGGGTACGTAAAAACGTTACACCTGGAGGAGTCTTATGTAACATTAGAAGGCCCGATTGTTGGTTGTTGTTACCAGTACTTACCACTATCTGACCGATTGTGCCCGCGGCAATGGCAACAATGACAGCAGCAGCAAGTAGTCAACGTTATGAAAACCCAGACATGATTTTAGCTGCTTGAATCTAGCACAAGGTTGGTGGTTGTTAACGATTGATTAATCAGTCTTAAGTTGTTGTAAATCACCAGACTAGCGTCAAAACAGGTGTCAGAATTACAAGACAGTGGCAGCCACTTCATCCGTCCCTTTTTGATTCTCTGCTACTTATAAGACGCGTGTGTGTGTGTAAAATGTTTTTTTTAATGCTACGGGTCTTCGTCCTCATGAGCTCAGTGTCACCAACCAGATAGCAAAGTGCACTCTTATAATTTTAACATCTACAGTTTGCCTAAAGTAGAAGCAATACATTATGATTATTATGAAGTTTAAAAATTAACAAAACTTAACAACGGTTATTTCTCATTTTTATTTGGGTTTTTTATTTTGTTTAAATTTTTTTTAATATGCGTCTCGGCAACTTCCGACCCTTTTTCTTATTTTTTATTTTTTATTTTGAATCTCCAAGGTTTGTTCTGAAGTAACAATAGTTTTATTTAAATACTTTACTACTGTTACCAAACAATAATAACCATATTACTATAAACCAGGATAGTAGGCAAGATCTAAACCTTCCTTTGTAGATTGTCGTTACCGTTTTACTTCTTAAACTCCCTACCATGACCACAGCTATGGAATCTGACGCTGAGCCCCTTTCCGGTGCCAAGCAACCGAACTACGAGTCTACACCTTCTAGACAAACCCCTGACAACAACAACAACAACTATTACTATTATTATGACGACGGTGACTTTGATGAGGACAGTCCCAAGAAAACACCCCTCAATCGCCTCTACTACGTTGTTCTTGCGTTCGTGTCTGTGTTCCTTGTTTATGGCTACTTTCAGCTAACACTCGGCATTGAGCCCTCGTTTATTCGAGTGCCCGACCTCATGCGCGTGCAGACCTTACAGAAGCACTACTCACCAGTCTATCACGACGCGCGCCGGCTCGTCATTGTCGGCGACATCCACGGCAAACTCAAGTCGCTCAAACGTCTACTTGCAAAGGTCGAATATACACCCGAGACCGACCACCTCGTTTTCCTGGGCGATATGGTCTCCAAGGGTCCAAACTCTATTGAAGTGCTTGATTTTGCCATCGCACACAACGTGTCTTGCGTGCGCGGAAACCATGAAGACGCCGCTTTGTACCATTATGCAAACATCCACAAGCTTCCCGAGCCACGTATTGCGCGGCCTGGTACAGAAAATGCCGGCAATAGCCGCTTTCGCACCGCGATCGCAACGGTCGACGCTAGCGACAGAGATGTCGCGCGCAAGCTTAAGCCTTTCCATATTCAGTATCTAGGCACCTGTTCGGCCATTCTCGACCTAGGAGCCGTCGGATTTCACAACTCTTCGGCCGTGGCCGTCCATGCGGGTCTGCAGTGGAACATTCCACACCTTGAGGACCAGGACCCAGAGACTGTCTTCACCATGCGCTCGCTGCTGCCGCCCGGCTTGACCACGCCATCTGAAGATACCGATGGTGAGCCGTGGTCGAATGTTTGGAACCAGAAGCAGAAGGAGAAACCTCGTGAGGAACGCATGTCCGTGTTCTACGGACACAACGCGCGTGACGGGCTCACACTGCATCGTTACACGGCTGGTATCGATACTGGCTGCGCTGCCGGGGGAAAGCTAACGGCACTCGTGATATCGCGCGACGACGACGGTGCGCTCGTGCACAATCTAGAAAACGTCAAGTGCTGAGCATAGCGCTGAGGGGAGGAAGAAAGAAAGAAAAAAGAAAAAGATTGGAAGAAGAAAAACAGTGAAGACCCTTTTTAATTTTTATTTTTTGAATCATGTAATAAACCTACATTTAATCTATTTATTTTTTTTAATCTCCTTTAATTAATAACTAATTTAGGATGCTGGTCCTACCCTTGCGGATTCCGGCGCAGGTGCTGCAGCTGTTGTTGCTTATAAAAGTTCATGCGATCGAGTGGGTGGTAAAATCTTGAGCCGTTTGGTGTCTGTTTTTTTTTTTTTTTTTTTCGCTACGTTTTCCACCTCTCCACCATTCCTCTCCTTTCTTCATCTTGCTATCTTTGCTTCACTAACTACTACCGCGCTTTTCCCTCAACACTTGTCCCCACCTTCTGATCTCGCTAAACAAAGTCTAGGGCACTACTTTTATAGACTGCAGCTACAGTTTTAATTTTGCTTTTTGCTTTGTTGTTTTAGATTTTCAAGGCCACGTAAGTATATTTCTTTGATTTATTTCGCTGACGGGTGTACATTCTCTCGCTTGCGCTAATGGTAGTCTCCAATGGCGTCTTTGCAAAACAATTCTTGAAATTTACTACTTTTTGGCCCTGTTTTTGGTGTCACATTCTGAATTTTCTACATGGTTTTGTGGAAGCTTGATACCGGATCTGTGCGCTTTCCTTATTCTCGCAATACATTTTTTAACAATTTTTTTTAATAGTAACTGTTTCGTCGCTCAACGAGTCCTTTGATTCATTAATTAGCTCTCATTTATTGCCTCCTGGCTGCATTACCATCAGGGATCTATAAATCTATTTAGCATTTGCAATGAGCAGCAATATCGAAGGCCATTGGCACCCTTCAAAGCGTCCTAGTAGAGGCAATCTTCTCGCGCCCAACTCTCCCACAAGCTCCAGTCCCGTTGACGTCGACTCTACGATGGAAGTGACTGTGACTACACCAGCGCCACTAGTTCTTGACGAAATTGAGAATACCCCGTTGCCAAAACAAATTCAGTCATTACCAACGGACAATGTCGTTTCAAATAATGACGTTGTTGACAACGAAATCTCAGCTCCTACTGTAGAGGCCACTAATTACGCCTCGGAAGCTTCGGTTCCCGTCGCAACTGACGACTCGCTTCTTGAAAGTTTGCATGAGTCTCCAAAGTCCGCTTCTCCGCCTCATAGTGAAGAGCCTGTCAACATCAAAATTGAAAGCAACCCTATGAGTCCCAACTCAGCATCTAATTTTGTTTCTCTCAACCAAACTCCTATAGAAGTGATAGATCTGACCGAAGAAGATGCGGCCGCCAATGACGAACCAATTACTTATAGCACCTCCGATCACATAGAGCACAAAGACCCTAAACACAGCCCATCTGTCGAGGAGTTAAGTCATGAATCTGTCATTGAGGAACCAGATACTTTTAAATCTGAGATTGTCGATGAAGAAGATTCTGGTGTCTCTGATGAACCTGCCACTTTGGGTGGCGGTCTCAATGACAACGGATCTGTTCTTGAGGATGTGTCTGAACCTGCCGCTACCACATTTTATGAAACCCCCACCGCTGAGCAGGTAGTTTCCAGTGATGATAAAAATTCTAGCACGGAAGAGCATAATACCGAGCCTGTAGATCAACAATTGCCAGAAACTTTACATCAGAATTCGGCGCAGGAAATTTCTGAGGAGCCTGTCGAAGAACGTGTCGAAGAATCCGTCGAAGTGCTTGTTAAGGCTCCTAATAAGGAAATTGTCGAAAAACCTGCTGATGTGCTAGTCGAGAAACCTGTGATAGAGCCTGTCGAACAGCCAACAGAATCATTTTTTGAAAAACTCGCGGAAACATCAAATAAAGAGTCTACGGATCATTCTATCGATGAAGAGAACCTGGCACAATTAGATAATTCTACCATTGTTCAAGAAGAGTCCGCCGAGTCTGTATTTGAAAGGATTTCTCAACCTTTGGCCCATCAAACTATTAAATCTAATACTGGAGAATCCATTGTATCGGCTCAGAATTTTTCAGAGTTGGATCAAAAAATCCAAGAAGAAAGTCATGAATCTATTAAACCTACACACGAAACTTCTGAATTAGTAGAAGAGAGTGCTGCACTGAGTGAACCTGAAAATTTTACAACTGAGACATTTGAACCCGCTCAAAATGTCTCTTTTGAAAATATTCCGATGCATTCTGCCGAGGCCATTCCTGCTGTGGTCGACCTCGATTCTCGTCCAGTTGAACTGTTTTCAAAGTTCAAGTCAGAAGAAACTGAGAATGAGCAGGGAGATGACATGTTTGCAGATGATGATGCCCACGACTCCTTTTTGAACGAAATCAGTCATCCTCAAGATAACAATAATGATAATGGCATTTCCTTCCAATCTAACGAAGACGACTTTTTTTCTAACCTTAAAGACGATTCTGTGCACAATGTAAATGAATCTACTTCACTCTCCAACAGATCCGACAAGGCCGATTCCTTTGCTAAGTTATTCGAAAAGGACAATGAGGACTTGTTTGCAGAGATGCCTTCCAAACCCCGCGCCCGATCCCACAAACGCGATCCGTCATTTTTTGCCAACAGCAGTACTGATGATCCTTTCTTCACTAGTTTAGGATCACAAGATATTGCATCTGACTTTACTGCTAGTACTGGCCTTAACACCATTTCGGAATCCAAGGCAGATGAAGAAACTGAAAAGCCTAAAGAGCCGGCTCCTAAGGCTGATTTGTCCAAATCACTCGCTTTTTTGTTAGAGGATGATGATGAGCTTCTGCCTGACGACTACATTGAGCCTATTAAACCTAAGACTGCTACTTCTGTGGTATCTCTGCCTTCCGCTACTTCTGTGGTCCCTCAGCCTTCCGCTACTTCTGTGGTCCCTCAGCCTTCCGCTACTCAATACAATAACACGCTGAATCGTCAGGCTTCGTTTGCCAACATTTTTCCTGGAACCCCTTCGGCTGAGTTCCAACCTCCCCTGCCAGCCAAGGCTGCGTCTACTGCCACCAAGGCACCAGGTAACAATGCATTTGATCTTCCCACTGACATGGTTCCTAAAATTGTAAGGAGAGTTGGCTCTTTCCAAAATGCCCAATTTCCACCTCCGGCTGGTTTTGGAATGCAGTCAGTAAACACCTCACCTCGCCCTTCAATAACCAGTAAAAAGTCGTTTTTTGAAGAGCTGCCACCTATTCCCAAGAAACCAATGTCTAGAAAGGCTAGTGCAATTAACCTGATGCAGCAGCAAGGGCACCTTCCTGGTGCCGGTTTGCCAGGTGCGCCTCCCACTGGATACCCAGTTGGTCCTCCAGCTGGGCCTCCGGTGTCCAACCGTATGCCGTTTGTTCCTCCTAAAGGTCAACCGTTCAATTCCTCCGTAGATAGCTCGCCTCAACAGTACCCGTCTTCTTCGCCAGGTTCTGCGTACAAAGTACCTCCTGCTCAGGTGTCCAGAACTTCTAGTCCCTATAACCCTTATGAGCCTCCTGTAGCACCACCTTCCAATCCTTACGACCCTTCTGTGGCGCCGCCTTCGAATCCATACGCACCTCAAAATGAAGCTCAGGTTCCTTTGTTGCCTCCTCAACCCCCATTTTCTCCAAAGTCAAACAATCAACCCCTTAACATTTCCCAGCTTGGTTCTCAGGTTCCTCCTGCGCCTGTCCCTGCTTCTAGTCAGTACTCTCCTAAATTTGATTCGCATGTTCCTCCTGTCCCTATCCCCAGCCAGTATTCTCCTAAACTTGGTTTTCAGGCTCCTGTCATGTCTCCCCCTAACCAACAGTACATGCCTCAGACTTCGCCTTATCAATCTCGTGCAAACAGTTCAGTTGGATTTCATCAGCATCCTTCTTATGCCCCTCCGTTGCAATCTACCCCTCCTCCTGTATTGCAGCCTGCTGCGAACCTAACTAGCCATGCCTCTTTTGGTGACTTGCCAAGTAACATTGTGCCCAAGTCTAATCCTTATGCAAGTTCGGGCAATCTCGCTGGTTATAATTCGAACATGTCGCCTACTTCACGCAATGATTCTACTGGTAGTATTTATAACGGTTTGAAAATGTCTCCCCAGCGTCCTCCAGCTCGGAGCAACGCAAGCGCCTATTCTCCCGGTCTTCCTAGTGCCACGCCCGCCGCGCCTCCTGTGCCGGTAAACAACGAGGCTCTTTTGCGTAGACAGTTTCCTATTTTCCGATGGGGTAGCACTGGTAAGGCAGTTTGTGTGATTCCTCCTCCAATTGCCTTTGGCGGCGCATCCACTAATATTGAAATTAAAATTACGCCTGTCAACCAGATTGTTACATCCGACCCCAACCTTGCCAAGTTCCCCTTTGGTATTGTTTGCCCCAAGGGAGCCCAAAAGAACAAGAAGAAGGACCTTGAAAAATGGATTGAGGAATATATTGGTGAAAACGAGGAGAATGGAAAAGCCTCTGGCACCAAGACTACTCGCAGTAGTGATCGAATCACTCTTTGGAAGGTTATGTTGGCTTTGCTGAAATCTGGTTCGTCTGTAACTAAACCTAGTAAGGAACTCACTGACTCTGTGAGAGCTATTCTAGATCCGTTTGTGCAAGCACAGGACTCGGCTGAGCTCAATAGTTTTGCACCTGCTGTTGACTTTTATCAAAAGGGTATGGGCCATCTTGCTTCTAGTGCCCTTGGCGGCAACAATGGTCAAAGCGTAAACCCTGAAAACGTTAATCGTCTTGCTGACTACATTAAAGTTGGTCAGCGTGAAGATGCTTTAAAGTACGCTTTGGATCAACGTCTGTGGGCTCACTCTCTCATCTTGGCTAGCTCATTGGGCCCGACTCAGTGGCTCAATACCGTGTCTGAATTTGTGCGTGAAGAGATCAGGCCATTGCCTTCTCAGTCTGCTCGAGATCTAGCTCTCATGTACCGTGTTTTCTCAGGTGCAGGAGCTGATTCTGGTATGTTTATTTATTTTTTGTTTTTGTTTTTTCTCTGTGTTACTAACTTTTTTTCTAGTATCTGAAATTTTGCCTGGTCAGTCTTCATTCTCTACTCAGGGCATTCCTGATGGGCCTCAGCTCGATGCTTCTCTTAGCAACTGGAGATCACTTATTTCCATGCTTTTTTCTAATGCCTCTCCCATGAATTTGGAAACTGCCAAGAAACTATCTTCTTTACTTCTCAAGTCTGGCTTTGTCGAAGGTGCTCACCTTTGTCATGTCTTACTTGGAACCTGCGTTTTTGGTGCTCCTGATGGTTCTTTTGAGGTTTTTGGTGCTGACAACTCGCTAGAGAGCGGCGTCGGTCGCGATGTTGACTCTGTCCTGCTCAGTCTTGCCTTGGAGTACTACAAGCTGAGTGTTGAGGCTGTACCTACTGTCACCTCTTTCCCTCATTTGATTTTGTACAAACTAAACTTGGTCTCGTATCTCATTGACCGCGGAAATGTTTCTGAAGCCCAGGTTTTGTTTGATAATACTACAGGCATTGTCAAATCTAGCAAGAATGTTCTTTATGCTTCTGGTTTGTATGACTACATTGATGTTCTTGCTCAAAGACTCAACCTTACACCTCAGGGTGATTCCTCTTCAGGCTGGCTCAGCAGCAAACTGGGCAAACCTAAACTTGATAAGATGTTGGGTCATCTTGACAAGAGCTTTTCCAAGTTTGTGGCTGGTGACGACAATTCTAATACAAAGGAGCAAGACGGCATTTTTAAGCGCCTTGCTGAGACTCCCATGGCGTCTAGAGCTCAATCTGTTGTGGATCTTCCCAATCATCCATACGCTGCTCCTCCTACCAGATCTAACCCATATGATCCTCCTCTCTCTGTTAATACATTTGATGGAGACAACTCTCCTGGCTCTGTCTCTTCGCGAGCTCAGTCTACGGTTGGTCTCAACCAGATGTTGTCTCCTCAAAACTCTCAGCCCAGACCGTTTTCACCCTACACTCCTCCCAGTTCTCAGGCTAAATTTTCCAACCATGCATCTTCGGTTAACGACTACTCAGAGGCACCGGGTGCAATGCCCCTTTCTAGACCACCATCTAGTATTCATGAGGTTTCAGCTAGCTCATTACCATTAAGACAGAATTCTGCTAACCCTTATTCTGCTGTCAGCGCCGGTTCCAACCCCTACGCACCTAGTCCAGATGCTTCATCTGGCAACCCTTATGCTCCAAGCAATGATGGTTCGTCTGGTAACTTTTATGCATCCAGGTCTGATACTTCGTCGCCCGCGGCCTCTGCCCAACCCTTTGGCTCTCCGTCTCAATCCATGTCGAGAAATAACTCTTTCCCGAGTGTTGCTGAGCAGGAGGAGCCTGCTTCTGATTTTTCCAATCCTTACTCTCCATCTAATGCCTATGCGCCTGCCTCAAGTGCTGGTTACAATCCTTATGCACCCAGTTCGACTGCAGATGTATCAGGTAAATCTTCAGAAGAGTCTAGACATGAGCACAGTTCTAGTATCGGTGACCTTCATGTTCCTCCTAGTACTGGTAATTTTAATCCATACAGTGCTTATGGCTATGATCCTAATGAACCTGCTACACCTGAGGCTCCCGGGCAAAAACAGCCTAGTGAAGACACTGAAAACACTAAGAATGATTATGAATCAGGTTCTGAGCCAGCGCCTGAACCTTACCAGTCGCCTGAGTATGGCTACAGCAATAACGATGACGAGGTGAAAAACTCGCCTCATATTTATGGCCATAGCTACAAGCCTTCTGACTCTATTATTTCGCCTATGGGAGTGCCCACTTTTGGATCGCAAACCTTTGCGACGCCAAGCGAGGATTACCAGCACTCGACCAACCACAACAACAGCTATGAGGATGATGAGATTGAGGATCTTGGCTTTGCCAACAATTCTTTCAAGAAGAAAGAAGAGCCTGCAGCCGATGAAGAAAAGAAGAAGGAAGAGAAGAAGGTTGAAGAGAAGCCCAAAAAGGGTTGGTTCTCATGGATGAGAAAGGGTGGAGACGGGGACTCGCCCAAGCCGGTGCAGATCAAGCTTGGGCAGGAGATGAGTCTTGTTTATGACCCAGTGCTTAAGCGATACGTCAACAAAAACGCGCCTAAGGAAGAGTTGAAGCCTGCGGCCGCAACACCGCCACCTCCTCCTCCATCGCATTCAAGTCCATCATCTCACTCTGGTTTGTCGTCTCCTCCCTCTACCAGCGTTAGCATGCCTCCCTTTTCTGGTGGCCCACCTTCGTTTGGCAGTAGGCCTGGGTCGGCCGCGCCGCCATCATCATCATCATCATCACCCAGTGCCAGTGGTGGTATGCCACCAACTTTAGCTTCTACCAAGAGCTCGCCCGCCATTCCTGTTTCAGGCGGCCTTGATGACCTTCTTGCGGTAGCACCCACTGCTGGCCGCAAATCGGCACGCCGCAACGCGAGAAACCGCTACGTTGACGTCATGTCCCAGCAGCAGCAACAACAATAGAAAGAAGGAAAGAAAGAAAAAGAAAAAAAAAATCAGTTTTTTTTTGTATATGTTGACAAATGATATTTAATTTACACTTGTTTTAATTTTTTTTGTGTATTAAAAAAAATATTTACTTTTTTCATTGATAGACCTTTAAAGCTTTGAAAAGATGAGAATTTTTTTTAAAAAAATAAGACTTGAGACCCTGTCGTTTTCACGTCCACTGGTCTCGTGCTGACCTTGGTTTGTTCCTGAAAACTATACACGTACCACAGTTACAAAACCTTCTTTTTTTTTTATTTTTGTATTTAGAATTAGAATTGTTATTGATTTGTTTTTTTTGTTTTTTCAAAATACATTTGATGTCACTGCATAATACATTTCATGCTAATTTTTTTTTTTGCACACTTTAAAAATTTGTTAATACCAAAAAAATTAATTTTTGAAAATTCGTTTATACGCGTAATTATACTGTTATCGTTGATTTGGCCCTTCTCCAACTGTCAAATACACTCTGCAATCTAAAAAATCGCATACGTGTGTGTGTGTGTGTGTGTCTCAGTAATGTAACTGTTTTTATTCTTGATAATAATTAAAAAAAAATAAAAAAAAAAAAAAAAAAAAAAAAAAAAGGCACTTCACCCGTCATTTCTGAAAACCTACTCCAACACTATAATCATCAGTCAGATTTTCAAAGGCTCTATCCATACTTGGCTTTTTTTTTTTTTTTTTTGCTTCCATAACTTGATTTAATTGTTTGATTGTATCTAATTGTTTAAATTTTTTTGCACGCTGAAAAAAACCTGACGGTCATTGTGGGAGTCAGATCTGAGTTGGAGTTAAGTTGCTTGTATTTCAATTATCACTTTGTTTGTTCATTGCTAAACGGTATTAGAATCTTGCTCTCATGATTGTGTGTTTGTTTGTTTGTTTGTTTAATTTTTTTATTTTTTTGAAAAAATTGCTCAGGTGTCAATTAGGACAATCATTAAAAAAAGATTTGCTACAGTTTATCTACTATTCTTTGAAGAAGGAGATATAGGCAGTGGGGTTTAAATTTTTTTTAAAAAAATTTGACATGTCATATACTGATCACAGTGTGGGATCAGTAAAACTTGAGTAGTAACGGAATTAGTATTTTATTTAAAGGCGTTATTAAGAGACTTGTAGTGATTATCTGCTACGTATCCTTTAGTTGTTGTTGTTGTCATTGAAATACTGGAGAAAATTGAGCTTCAAGTTCTTATCACAAAAATAAAAATTTAAAAATGATAATGAAATGTTCTACAGTTTTTATGTGCGATTTCGCAATTTATTAATAAATTTTTGAAGTTTTTTTATATAGAGTTGTTCCATACGGAGTCAACTGCAGGTGCATGGTGGGTAAAATAGAGAAAACACAAAGGCATTGGAGGCTTTGTGTACACAAAAAATTTTAACAAGCCCTCGAAAAACAGTAGAGCAAAAAAATTATTATTGGCTTTCTGTATAATACTTCCCATGTCTACTAAGCGCACGCCGTCAACAATTAGCTGTATAAATGATATGGATGTTAATTATAAAACCAAAAACACCAGTTTTGTCAGTTTTCTATAATTCTCAATGTCAAAAACTGAAACATGGTTGTCTTATTGTGGGTACTCTCTGATCGCACAACAACAATAGGGTACGAAAAAAAATTAAAAGAACACAAAAAAAATTGCACACTTTTATCCAAATCAAGAAAATTTTTACTTTTTTTTTTTTTTTTTTTTTTTTATTTACTCAAGAAAACAAACCCAGCAACAAGTCTCAATGGACCATTGGCAGTATCAATGGCATCCGCTATGAAATTTTTAAAGAGTAGGAAGTGATCATACCTATTTTGTTGTTATTTTTGGTTATTTGTTGTTGTTGTTGTTGTTGTTGTTGTTGTTGTTGTTGTTGTTGTTGTTGTTGT
>JAKVQX010000284.1:0-22135 GCA_030463015.1 Geotrichum citri-aurantii
AAAAAAAAAAAAAAAAAAAAAAAAAAAAAAAAAAAAAAAAAAAAAAAAAAAAAACCTCTTCTACTCGTATCTAATCTGATAGCTGTTTAGTGCACTAGATTGGAATCTGTAGTTTTTGAACTCAAAGAATTTCTCAAACTGGGGGTTTTTTTTTTCTTCTTCTTCTTGAGTTTGGATTTTTGCCATTTTGCTTTCTTTCTTGTGATAAGAGTTCTTTCATTGCTTATTCCTAATGTAAGTACACTTCTGTGTTTAGTTCAAGAAAAAAAAAACCAAAACTCTTTGCGTCTTTCTGGTTCTCAAAAGATTTGTTCAAAAATCACGTGATCCAAACCTGTTGAATTTTTTTGATCAATCTCAACCCAAAAAAACACCACCTCTTTACTGCTCCAAGGATCAACCATAGAATCATTTCTAGTTGAAAATTTCATTTCATCACATAGCATACGCAAAACTAAAGAAACAAAGTAAAATAAAAAGATTACAATTATGACGTCAATCAAGTCTATCGACAAGTTTATTCAACAGTCTCACGATCTTCTCACAGCTCGTCCAACCACTGTATGAACCAACTCCATCTTTATTTTTTTCAACTCAATTTTTTTTTTTTGGTGGCTTTTTCTTTCCAGATTAATACTAACATTTTTAAATCTTTTTTCTTCTGATCACTAGACACGGATAAGCACGACTTATAGCCACAAACAGAAAAAGCGTGCCAGCAAACGTTCTGCTGCTGCTGCTGCTGCTGCTGCTGCTGCGAATGCCAAAGATGCGGCGGGGTCTGAACAGACACAGCAAGGCAGTGCGATTGCCATTGTGAAGACTTTCGACCCGGTGTCCGGTGTTTGCCTAAAGCTGAAGGTGAGCAAAATCAACCAGCTGAACCGTGTGCTATCGGCTCTGGGGCCGCGTGGTGTTTTGGTGGAAGACAAGCAAGTGCTGGGCTTTGCAAACGTTCTGAGCGGCAATAAGGGTGAGGTCAGTGCTTAAGGGTGTTTTGTCTTTTTTTTTTTTTTTGAAATCTCTCTTTATATTCCCTTTTTTTTTTTTTTTTCTCGCACGTGTGCGTGGTGTATATTGTTGTTAATAAGTGATGAAACAAGAAGAGACTAAGAAGAATTGATAAGATAGCTGCCACATTCATGTACAAGTACAACTGATCAGAAACGAATTCAAAAAATAACAACAATAGTTGTTTAAATTGTCACAGTTTGACCATTTACTAGTAAAAGTGTTGATACCTTTAGTTGTCCTTTGGGGTAGTAGCCATAGATTTATGAACTGGGAGCACACTTCATTGAGTCCAGTATCTGTATAAGCTTAGCTAAAATTAGTCTCTATCAACCGATTTGTTTGATCTTAAAATTGAGTCATGAAGACTAATGTGTGTGTGTGTGTGTGTGTATGCTTTGTGCACTGACATTGGACTACCGAAGTCAAATATCAGTGGTTTTTCAAAATCATCAATGTTATTTTGCAAAGTTATAATAATTACTTGAATGTATACAACTTTATTTTACAGTTTTGAAAAAAAGTGCTGGTTCTTTTGACTAATGGCATGAAATAAAAAACACACCATGATGATAAAACTAAAGAAAAAACCAATTTGATACATTAATACAAAAGAGGAATAGTTGAAAAAAAAAATTATGGAGCTTTTTTATGGAGGCAGTTCTAGAATTCATGTTAAGCATAGGCCAGTTAACGGATTTGATGAATAAATTAATTTGACTATGAAGTAAGTAAGACGTTCCTGCAGGGAAAAAAAAAAAAAAAAAACAGAATGTCAAAAGGCTAATATGAAGGTGTGAGTTTTTTTGTTCTTCTTGTCTGGACCTTTAATTTGAATTAAAGACTGTGAAGGAGATTATGGGTGAGATATTTTAGCTTTTTTTTTTTTTTTTTTTTTTGTGGTTTGATAATGTGCAGCCACTGTATCCGCCAGTAACTGCCCTAGGTTCATACACTTTTTTTAATTTTGTTTGTTTTATTTTTTCTCATTTTACATTGTAAATGTACATGAAGCTTTTGTGCAAATGCAGTAAAGTGTCGTGAGACTATCGATGAATACAATTGGTTTCACGGACGGTGACTGACCTGGTGGAGTGTGTGTCGAATGATAGCGGTGTACTGCCAAAATTTTTTTTTTTTCCCTTCATAAAATCAGCACAAAAGTAGACGGTGATGATCATAATAATTTTATAACGAAACGATTGGTCAGTAATAGTAGCAGGGAAAGAAAGAAAGAAAGAAAGAAAAAAAAAATAGGTGGCATATAGCCCATGAGGTAAACACATTCATTGTGACTGGCTGTATGTGTTTCTATCACTTGCACATATGTGATCTAGTTGGTTACATGTCATAATACTATTCTATTTTACAGTCATTTGTTAGGAAATTGTGGCGAATAAGTTTAGTATTGACGAAGAAGTATAAAAAAAAAAAGAGTAGCAACGGCAACAAACAAAACAAAAAAAAAAAAAAAAAGAGTTTGAGTGAAAAAAAAAAGTGGTCGTGCGAGATGGAGTTAGCTGAGCTCATTTTTTCCCCCACTTCCTCTCCATGATGTTAAACAGCAACAAAGCCTCACACGATCTCTTGAATTTCTATTAGATTCAAGCCAGTCTTTACTAGGAAATAACTTGTATAAAGTATAAGATTTAAAATAGAAAAAAAAAAAAAATATAAGACGTAGGTTAGGCAATGAATACGTATGCCCTTTTTTTTCATTTTTCCATTACACAATCGTTTACAAATCCAGAAGGCATCACTAAACCTACAGAGAAAGCAACACTGCACGCTTAATTTCTCCATTTTCATTATAATTTTTCTCATTATTATTATATTTTATGAGAAAATGGAGAACGAAAAAAAAAGCTAATTGCTTTAGTATGTTGCTGACAGATCTTTAAATAACAAGGAAAAAAACAAAACCAATAAAATGGATGCTTATTCATAACATGATATCCAGGGGCCAGGCTTATTCTTGTTCAAACCACTGCTAGAACATTGACAGATTTAAAAAATTTATACCAAAAAAATAGATCTAAAGAAAATGAAAAATTAAAAAGAATTCTTTGTTATTGAGTGACTTATGGAGAAATCAGTGCTTTAAGAGGTTTGTGACTCAGTGAAAAAAAAATGAATTTATATTCTACTGGTGTAAAGCGCTGCTGAAAAAAAAAAAATTGTGAGTAAACATTATTTAATGTTGATGTTAAAAAATTTATAATTTTTTTTTTATTTCAATTTGGCTAATTTGGGCAAATGTCAACTCCATCGCAAAAAAAATCAACAAAAAAAATTTTTTTTTTTTTTTTTTTTTCAAAAGTGTCGTGTGAGCAATGAAAAACAACAACAACTAAACGGCCAAAACAGTAGAAAAAAGTGCATTGTAACTTCAGTGACAGACTTTAATCATAAAATCAGGACTGAAACTTCTGGAGTCATTTTTTATTTTTTAATTTTTCTTTAAAGATATGATTTTTACATGAGTATAATCATATTTAAAGCAGATTTTTTTTAATGTATCTATTCAGAATTTTCTTTAAAGCTTTGGTTTGTATGAAAAAGTATGGCCATAACGTTGGATTCATAATGGCACGGAGAACTGAGCTCAACTGGAATTAATTCGGCTTTTTTTTTTTTTTTTTTTTTTTTTTTTTCAACACCTTCGTTATATTTGTGTCGGTTTGACAGACTGTAAACTACTCCTAGGCCATAGTATAGAATCAAATTTTCATAGCAACAGCAATTACTATTTATACTTTCCTTAGTTTTTTTTTTTAAAAAAAGTAATACTTATTAATGGCTATAATCACGGAATTAAAAGACGCTCTTTCAATCCTTGGGGGATGCGCTGAGAGTTATGTAAGCAATTCTTTTTTTTTTTTGATTTCTCCTTGGAAAGTTCAGGCCATTGCCATTTTGAAATTTTTTTTTTTTTTTTTTTTTTTTTTTTCTTTTAAATTCTTTTTATTCTCTCTTCACTTATTCTTTCTTTTAATTTTTTTTTATTTCCTCTGTCAAGTGCCTCTGTTTATTTTCTCTCTCTTATCCTTTGCTACTTATTTTTAGGTGCTTAAAACTTCTTCACTTTTGAGTCCAGTTAAAAGGAGGAGATCAGGCTCTCTTTTTTTTTTTTTTTCAGAAGGAAAACCGAGAAGAAAAAAAAAAAAAGTATTTTTTGGTACTCATTATCCCCATCATCATCGCTATTTTTTTTAACAAAAGAAAAAAAAATTTAAAAAACTCTTCAACGCTAGAATCTGTCTGACAGTTTTCATCCACACACATAAATTTATACAAATATATAAATATCGCCACATCCCTAGCTGCGATCATTAACGCAAACTCACACACCCAACTCTCTTTAAGTTAGCTCAACCATAGTTTCTTATTATTCAGAATGATTTAGTTTTTAGCATTGACATCATCAACAAGCGACACCCAGAACAAGCTCCATTCTACATCAAAAAAAAAATTTTTTTTTTGGCAATCAGGAACTTCATTGCACCACAGAACCAACCATCATTTAGTAGTAACGATAGTAACCAATACTTTATCTGCAAGCCTATCTAGATTTTAAATCATTCGACCATCCACCCCGACTCGGAATCATTTACTAAGTTTTTTTTTTTTGCATTTTTCAGTCACACTAAGCACCATTAATCATGTCTGGCTCAAATCTTCAATCAACAATCCCCGTCACAAATGGCCTAAAGATTAATAACCAACTAGCCAACAACTCGGACGATTCTATTACAACCGACTTTGATTCAGATCATAAATCTTACTCGCGACTCTTGGAATCGTCACATTCAGTCAGAAAAAACACCAAGGACTACAGACGTGATGAAATTAAATCGCTAGCGGAGCTGTCTTCAACTCTTTCTGCTTCGTCGTCCCTGTCTGGCTCGATTCAACGTTTGCCCATGAATGGAGACGATGATGACGACGATGACGAAAATACAAACTGTGATGAGGACAATGACTCTAACATGACGAATTTTGACTACGAAGTGAAAAGCAACCCAGAATCATCTCTTCCTTCTGAACTTTACCGTCTGAATCATCTTAGCAAGTCTTTGGCTAGCCCTGGCTCTTCTTCTTTCAACCACAACAGCAGCAGTAGTGACTATGCCATTCACTCTCACGACCAGTCGCTATACCCAGTCCCCATACCTACTAATGGTCATGTCATTTCAGAAACGTCATCTTCAGCATCTTCGTTACATCACAACTCATCCAACTCTAGCAACAACAATCTCCATGCAAAACACAAGAACCACGCTCGTTTCAAGCATTACCATAAACCCAAGGTCACTGAGTCTCCAAGACTGGTCTATCTTTGTCAGAAGTTTATCAATGAACGTAATATTGACGGTCTGGCTCTTATTGCCCGGCGCCGTGGCTTGCCTCCAAAGCTGCGTCAGTATGCTTGGCCGCTTTTGCTTGAGTCTCATCCTTATGTCACAAATCCGTCTGTCGTTCCCGAGTACCCGTCGCAGCCGCTGTCAAGTGACAAGGCTCCCATTAAAAGGATTAGAAAAGAGATTGAGAGATATCAGAAACGGTTAGCGATGCACTCATCAAAACCTAAATCATCGCAGCCTAGCACTTCTAATAATAGTACTATTGCTAGTACTATTCCCATTTCGTCCAGCAGTGCAAATCCATCTACTGCGGCCGAAACTAACAATGCCAGCATTAACAATAATTTAAATAACAATGTTGGTAATTTGGAAGACAACATTACAGCTGCATCCTTGGAGGCGCAAAAGGTCCAGGCTATTGAGGACGCACTCGTTGCGTTCTTGAACAAATGGGGACACATAACTCCGTATGAGCCGGGTATGGTGTATCTCGCGTTCTCGCTGGCTGACTGGGTTGATCCGGTGTGCCGTATGGAAGACAAGTTTCAACTGCTTAGAGGTACAAACCAAAGTGCTTCGAACACAACTGAGTCACAGGCATCTTCACCCGACCTGAGCCCTGCTGATGATCAGCAGTCGCAACACCAGCATCTGCAATCTTCTGTTAATACTTCTCCTTCTTCATCTGGATCTGCCACTCCCACTCCTACTGATTCATACACCCATCTCACCCTCAGATCCTTGTCATTTACACTGCCGTACCAATTTTCAACTGTGTTTGAGCATCTTCTACTGATTGTGTTCCACACCCCTAAATCTGAGCAGAATGGGCCCAAGGGCCCCTGCGACTCGTCCATCACCGACCGAATTTCGTTTTTCCTTTCGGTTGTGCGGCGGCTACTGCCCGATCTCGCAAAGCACTTTGATGAAGAGGACATCTTGTCATCTATAGGTGGCGACGAATGGTTGCTGTGGTGGGTAAAGTGGATGGGTGCCAAGGTCTGGGACCGCAAGGACCGAGCGCGGATATGGGACATGTACTTTGGCTGGCGTCCAATTCCCGCGTCGCCGGAGTTTGACCTGCCGAAAGCGGCCCGAGAAAATGCCAAAAGGCGTCACGACGAATATGCCCGCAACCATGCTAAGACTCTAGATGGCGAAGCGGAGGTGGCGTTTGAAGACTACAGTGGGCGATCGATTCGAATGGACAACATGGTGCTTGACTTGCAGGAATTGGAACTCGAGCTGGGGCCTGATCCGTTCTGGTCGGCCAATATTACGGTTGATGACGACGGCAGCGGCAACAGAAAAAACAGCATCAGCAGCAACAACCACAACAAACGAGACGATGCGGCAGTGGACTTCCCGGGGCCAAACACAGCGGCTCCCATTGAGCCGCTGTTAGAACACTTGTTTGTTTGTATTGTGCTGCTCAAGTCCAAGGCGCTCACGCTGCTCGAGCTTGACCAGAGCGAGATTCGAGGCTGTCTTGGCCGCCTGTTCCGGTCTAAAGACCTCGAGAGCGTCATTGTGGAAGCCGGCGAGTGTTGGCGTACATGGCGACACGCCGAGGACTTTGATATCAACGATTAGGTTTTTTTTTTTTTTTTAAAAAAAAATTTTTAATTAAAAAATTGTTTGTTATTATTTAATTTTTTAAAGAACCTTTTTTTTCTTTTTAATTTTTTTTTGAAGTTATCAATTACAACAAAAGTAATCCAAAAAAAAAAAATTGGTAGAAAGAGATGCCCTAGAATAGAGTGTTTTCGTCTTTGCTACGACCGATTTTGAACCAAAAAATATTTTTTTTAACAAAAATAGTTGTGTACACGGTGGACGTTTAAAACACATTTACACAATCTTTTTTTTTTTTTTTTTTTTTTAAAAAAATTGGGGACAAAAAAAGCTTGAAAAAAAAAAAAAAAATAAAAATTTTTTATGACTTATTAAAACTCTCACGCACACACACACGCAGATATGAATCGACGAACCAATTTTCTTTATATACAGCTAGAATATACTTACATGAGTTTTTTTTTTTTTTTTTTGCTCCATTTGTTCGTATATCGTTAACTTTTTTTAAATATTTTTTGGAAAAATAGACAGTAGCAAATTTGAAAAAAAATTGAAAAAAAATAATGATTCAGTAAAGAATAAATTTTTTTTTTTGAACAAAACTATAGTCACTACCATAATCTCTAAACTACCATAATCTCAAAACTTTTAAAAAAATTTTAAGTCAATTGATTTTTTAAATATTAATTAATTAATTTTTTTTTTTAACCATTTGTTAATTTGTATTTTTGCAATGCTGGGGAGAGAGTACTTAGAAACAGAACCAACTATACTTTTTCATGATTACTTTTTGTGTATCTTAAAAAAACATCTTTTAAATTTTTTTGAAAGACACAAGTATCTTCTTTTTTTTTGCATTTTGAGAGACGCTTGTTTGTGATGTCTAATATAGATTAGAGATAAACCCGAGTGTTTTTTTTTTTTTTTGTATTTGTAGTATGTGTATAAAGAGGAAACCAAGAGATGACAAAAAAAAATAGTGTATAACAGAAAAAAAATTGATAAAAATAATATAATTGAAATGACCTGGTAATGTGAAGCAATACCAAAAAACCGGCCTAGAGTCCAACCTTGCCGGCCGCAATCGCACCAATGTCTACCTGACTTTCCTGTCTTTTCAGGGCGCCACCCGCTCTGCCTAGCAGACTGATCAGCTCTGAGTTCTTGAGAATGTTGAGCTTCTCGACATGCCACTCGCTGCGCACGTCCTGGAAACCAGAACGCCAGATCTTGTCGTGGAGCTCGCGCAGACGCTCCTCGGTCTCCCGGCGCTCTTCCTCGTCTGCCATCCACTCCATATGCTTGATGTCATCTGACGACGGCTCGTAAATATGCCAGATCACGTAGTGTGGAAGCCCGACCACCGACAGTCCCATGCGGCGACACATCTTACCAAACCCCTCTGTCTCGGCATGCTTTTCAAATGAAAACGCTGGGAAATGGGCGCCCTGGCGAAACACACTTGCCTTGGCCAGAATTGAGACACCACCAATACCATCTAGCTCCATCTCCACATTGGGGTCGCCGTAAGGATCACGCAGGTACGCCAGATGTGGCCGCCATGTCGCATACTCCGGGTAGCCCTCGACGATACACGCGTCTTCGTCCAACTGATCTGCCAGCTGCAATCCAGTCTCACTTTCTTGCCACGAGTTCAAATCGTACGGCTGCTCGTTGCCCAGCCAGTCAGGCAGGGGGCGCCAGACATTCGGCACAATGACGTCCTTGTTGTGTCCCATCAAATCCTCGAGAATCGTAGGCGGCACGGTCTGCACGTCGGCGTCACGCCAATACACCCACGAGTGGTCCGGTTTCAATGCGACGGAAAGCAGCCAGTTACGTGCGCGAGCCATCAGTTTACGACGGGGACCCTGTGCTGCAAAGCCATGTCGGTCCGAGAAGCCTTGGCCAATGGCTTGGCCAAAGTCTTTTTCAAAGATCTCAATGGTGCCAAAACGTTTGGAGAGGTCAGGGTTCTGCTGTAGCCGTTCGAGGTGCTGATGAAGGACGTTGAGAGTGTCATCTTTAGAGTCGGACACGAGAAAAGCGAGATCAATAAAGTTGTGCGGGTACGTAAGGTTCTCCATGTGGCTGAAAAACATCTGCATATGCGGGACAGCATCACGCAAGGGAACGAGATAAAGGATACGCTCGCCGCGCTCGTCACCCTTTGCAGTCGACATGTAAGTATTAAGATCATAGTACTCTATGGATGGAAAATTGGGGTTATTGCGGAACGACGGCCGGCTACCAAAGTCCAGCGTAAAGCCAGAAGTAAGCGTCAAGTATATCAGGGTCAAAACCACAGTGATGCCGGTGAGAACGTTGGTGAGTTGGCTAAATTTTTTGGACTGCAGAAAGGGGGACAGAGAAAACGAGCCCTTTGAGTAAAAGGGCTTTGAGCCGCCCGATTTGGGATGAAACCGGTTGAACGAAGATGGCGACAAAACCGACATGCCGATGTTGTTGTTAATTTTGTTGTGTGTATCTCCGTGTTATCGTTTGAATAGTGAGTTCACACTAGCGATGACGTTGAAGTTGACTGGTGATGGTTGAGAAGAAAGAAAGAAAGAAAGAAAAAAAATCGTGTTGTTATTATTGTTGTTAAAGCCAATTTTTTTTTTTTAAATTTTTTGATCAAATTGAAGCATCTAAAAAAAAAAAAAAAAAACCTTGACAATCATTCTGTCCATAAGAAGATAAAATGCACAATTGTTGATTTAAAATAAAAAATCCTCGGCGCTGAAAGTCTCCGGCAAAATCACCATCAAGAATTACGGATTATTTCAGTTTTAGAGCCTACTATAGACCGTTGCGAAAGAGAGAAAGAGAGAGAGTGTGTGTGTTTGCCTTTTGGCCTTGACCGTATAGGGTTAGGAGGGTCTTAAGGTGTGTGCTCAACAACCTGTTCCTGGAGGGAAGGACTAATAATAACGAAGCGCCTCAGATTTGCATTCAAGCGCTGGAATGTGAGGAATTTATGTGCGATTACACCACCAAACGCAGGGATATCTCATCTTGGAAATCTTAAACAGGCATATTTCTAAAGTCATAAATAGCACTTTTTATAACTTAGTACAAACACTATAAATAATACTAAAGCTAGATCCATTCATAAGTTTTAACCACAAGAAAGCAGATGTAAGAAAAAAAACCTCAAAAAAACAATCCATATTTCATTATTTTTAAAGCTAGCAAATATATATAGAAAAACATTACACATCATCGTTCAGGCCACGCACAATTGGAACTGCCCGGCCACCGCCTCGAATAGGCTTCGGGATAGATCGCGGGGGAGTATAAATAATCTCTGTGCTCTCATCCTCTGAGTCTGAAATTTCAATTTCATCTCTCATGGCATAATGAGGAGGAGGCGTCAGGGATCGCGAGTAGTAATCATCGTCGTACCCACCGTAAGCAGAAGAATCCCGCCCTGAAGGAGACAAATTGTTATATGAAGCAGGCGAGGCTGAACCAATCTCCTCATTTGGGCTTTCTCTTTCATTCTCTTCTAGGTCAGATTCCACACTCTCTCCAGCGGCAGAAACAATCATATCCTCATCATCGTCAATAGTAAGGACATTTTCGGAAGAAGACTCGGCAGCCGACAAAGTGTAATTGTCAGGCATGGACCCTATTTTGTTGTTTGACACAGAGATGCTATTTTCGAAAGATTCAAAAGATTTTTGAACTTCTAGCACCCCTTCTGGTGCTGCTTCTGGTGCTGCTTCTGGTGCTGCTTCTGGTGCTGCTTCTGGTGCTGCTTCTGGTGCTGCTTCTGGTGCTGCTTCTGGTGCCACTTCTGGTATTTCTTCAGATGCTGCTTCAGGTGCTACTTCAGATGCTACTTCAGGTGCTACTTCAGGTGCTGCTTCAGGTGCTGTTTCTTTAGCTGCTTCTGGCTCTGTGTCTTCAGAGGGCTCGATATCTGAGTTATTGGCTTCAGTAGAGTTTCTACCCTGAGTCTGGTCTAGCTTTTCACAACTGATACGGTTGAGTTTGAGAGATCCGTTAGTGCCAGTCTCTGAGGGGTGGACACTCAGACTAGATGAAGGTCTCAAAGAATTCCTGGCACCCAGGATTGCCTCCTTCATCGTGTCAGTAGGTTCATATTGAACAGTACTACTTCTTTTCAAGTTGGATTTCCAATTAGGTACAGTCGGGTCGGTTTCCTCCCGCGACGAATGGAACTTATTTTGAGCACCAGACCGGAGTTGTCGCAGTCTTTCAAAAGCTTCAGGCACCGACGTCTTTTCCTGTTTTTTAGCTGGCACTGGTCGCAAAGAGTTGGATCTATTCAAAATCAGGGCAGTAGATGGCGATACGACTCTAGCCTTTAGCGATGCAGATGACTTTAGTAAATCAGAACTTTTCTTGGTTGGCCTAGGAAGCGAAGTCTCGACTGGGCTGGGAACCTCTTTGAGGCTAGCCGTAGGCAAAGTAGCAGGCTCTTGCTTTCCAGACGAGCCGTTAGCGACGAGCTCTTTTGCCTTGACTGGCAAACCAGGACGGTCATGTAAAAACGGTCTGATATCAGGTTCTGAACCTCTTCCCACACGGCTTGGTGAGCGGTCTAAATCACCAGCAAAGTTTCTGATGTTACCAAGCATTTTCGTCGGGCTTGAAGGTCTATTGTAGGTCAATGGGGCAGGCAACGGAACTTTTCCTCTAGGAAAGCTGGCTGTAGACTTGCCATTTGGGCTTCGCTGCAAACTGGCTTGAGCACGATCCAAACCAGGAGATCCTGGGTTTTTCATCAGCGCACTCTCCAACCATGTAGATCGACCACGGCCGCCCCACCTGGGAATGGCTGAACCTTTAGGACTTTCGCCTCCACGAGTAGGGCTGGCTTCAGGCGAGAGTTGCACATTCGATCTGAAGGGAGAAGGAAGCAGCCCTCTCGTAGGAGAAGCCGGTCTCAGTTCAAATTTGGCTCCCAGAGTAGGAGGGTCCAAGTTGAAACTCTCGGTAGATTTTTTTGCTATTTTTTCCTGAGCATTGGAATTAACAATTTCTTCTGTAGAACCTGTAGCAGCTTTTTCTGCTTGAGAGTGATCAGGTCTTTGAGAATCAACTATGGCTATTTCTGGTTTACTTTCACTAATCTTTCTGGAAGCAGATTCATCATCGTTACCAGTTTGATTTTCTGGCTCTTTGGAAAATTTATCAGAAATGTCACTTATAAGCTCAGAAGTCTTAACAGACTCAAGTGTTTTATCAGGCATCTTGGCTAGATTCTCAGAGACCTCTTTGGGACCAACACTCTCGTTGAGCAGATTAACCTTGCCATTGTCAGTATCAAGAAATCTTTCTAAAGGCTTGGAAGTGACATCTTCAGCCTTCTTGATTTCATCAGTCTTTGAAGATTGTCTGAGAAGAGCACAACTAGAAATATCAGTGCTGCGCTCGTTCAGATCAAACTTAGCAGCAACAGAAGCGTGCAAATTTAATTGTGAAACTTTGGAGTTTAGGTTTGAACTACTAGTCTCACCAGAACTGGAGCCAGTTTCTCCACTATGCTGCGAATTATAAATGATACTGTTTGTACTTTGTGCTCTAGCATGGCCGTTCCTTTTAGTAGGTGAAGAGCTGTGAGAGGCCCGAGAGATGGATCGCGCAAGAAGAGAGGTAGAGGACATATCTCCAGAGTCGATAGATCCAGCCCTTGATCTCAACATTGCACTTTGAACAAACCCGACTCTTCCTGCACGAGGCCTAGAAAGAGATGCAGGCGACCGTGCACCCAGAAATGGTGAAGAAGTTGTGCCTAGGAAGCTAGACTCTTGCAAGTCGTTTACTGAGGCACTTGTCCTAAAGGGAAATGCAGCTTGCTGACGGGAAGCAAGAAAAGAGCCCTTTGGCGATGGCGATGGCATATTTGGGGGCAGTACAGTCATTGGCGAGTGCTTGATATTTTCGGATCGGCGAGGTGTTTTGGGGGTACTGACAGAGTACCGGTTGTAGGGAGACCTAGGAGAAGATGGTGATTTATTGACGAATTTGGGAGATGCAGGAGCCGCCAATTCAGGAGTTGACATAGTTTTAGAAGAAACTAACTGAGAGTTTTGTTGTGATGATAGGGATATAGCGGCCGTCTCAGAAGTTGGCTGCTGGTGCTGTTTAGAAATAGTTTTCGGGAAAGCTGGTAATTCAGAATCTTCAAGATTGAAAGAGAGAATATTATTGTTAACACTGTCAATTGGCTTTGATTCGAAGTCTGGTTCAACCAATGATGTGTTTGGTGACAGGTCGTCAAATTCGTTGTTGTTACTGAGTACTGTTTCAGGCTTTAGTAAACTTGACACAGGGGCTGGTTCTGCGTTTTTTTGGTTTTCTGTTGAATTGGGTTCATTTTCTGGATCAACAGTTTCAAGTTCAAGCTTCTGTTGCTCGTCTTTTTCATAAATGGCTAGTTCAGTAATTGTCTCTCTGGTTTCTTTAGATGAGGGGTTTAACGACAACTCGGAATCAGGTTCAACGAAGGTCTTGGTGTTGTTAAGGTCCTCATTCTTACCGACTAGACTATCATCAGTAAGAGAAATTGGATCATTAATCGATGATTCGACTAAACAGTGTTCAACCAGTTCTTGCGATTTCTCGGTAATGCTAGGTTCATTACCAGTAGTCGGCTCTGAAATTTCTTTACTAGATACCAGTTTTGGACTGACTAATTGCTCTTCTTCATTTCTAGCTAATTTTGCCGGAGTTGGTTTGCTCTGGGGAATATTGGCATTGTCAAAATCAATTTGACTAGCCATAGAACTGTGATCAAATGAGAGTTCACTCTCAGAAATGGGGGTTGTTTGAGCAGTGGGAGCTATTTCTTGTTGCGAAAGCTCAGGAGTTTTGGGCGGCACCAAGTGTTCTGGTTCGACTATTAGAGTAGCAGTAGGTGCAACAGCTGTATCAGATTGATGGATTTCAGGAACAGCCTGTTCAATCGCGAGATCTGTAATACTGTTGGGTACATCCCTGAGATCAACAGCCTCGTCCACCACAGATTGTTCCTCGAGTGTCGCATGAAAAATGATTGGAGACATATTTGGCAGTGATGGCAGCACGGGTGAGCTCAAACTGCTGACATCGCTGTAGTGATCTTGTGATCTTGATGATGATCGCTCAAAGTTGGGGTTGGAAATGATTGGATTGTCAGCAAATACGTCATTGGCAAGTGTTGGAGTTGTTGCTGGGGAAGACCGGTTAGAGCGTGCGCGTAAACTCAAGCCCGCTCTCATCGCCTGGCGTCTCTTTTTCTTTTCTGCAATATCTTGTTCAAGTTTTTTGGTTCTCTGCTCATCTTCGCTGCCACTTTTTATCATAGGGTTAGTACATCATTAGTGAGTTTGTTTTTATTTTGTCAACTTACGTTTTCTCGTTTAGTTGCCGGACTCTTTCAAGAAAACTGCTGACTTGCGTATTATCAAAGTTTTCATCGGTAGACATGAGTAGTTCTTCAGTAAGGGTATTTCATGTGCGATGTGATAGGTAAATGCTACTTGTAAAGAAAAGAGCGAAATGAACAGAATGAAAGCAGAAATGAATGGGGTTCAGAGTAAAAATGGAAAGAAAAGATCAAAAAGAGAATTGATAAAGATGACAGAAGAGATGGTAACGGACGAGGAAAGAAAAAAAAAAAATTAGTAAAAGAGGATGTGCACTTGACTGTTTTAAAAAATAAATAAAAAATTATAAACAAGAAAAATCAAGTTTTATTTTGTATTTGTGTGTGTGTGGTTTGTTTTGATTTTACTGTTTTGGGGGACTTAGGGTAGGGGTTTAGTGTGTTTGAACACAGAATGACGGCTAATGTAAACTATCACTCAAATACTAAAACAAACGTTCACTTTGTCTGATTTATATTGAAAATGTTTTTGGATGCGGGTTTTGTTTGAAAAAAAAAGGCTTAGATACATATAGTTTGCCTCTGAGAAAATACGAAAATTGGTGACGGTTATATGTAATTATCTATTAAGTATTATGATTACTTTTTCTTTGCGAAATTAGAGTGGCTGGTTATAAAAGTTATTTAGAAACAGCCCAACACATCTAAAGCCCACTGGAAATTTTTGTAATATCGGCTCGATTAACTATGATTCTAGGCTGGAAATATCGGTAATTTTACCATCAAAACCCGGTGTGCTCTGTAAATAGTAACCGACCTGTCTTTTTGGCTGATTATAGCCAAAGGGGACTATAGTCACATATTCAAAATTAATCATTCAAGGTTAAAACACAGTGTCTATCCATTATTTTTATTTTTTGGCAACTAACTGAGAAGCCCATGATACCGTCAAAATACACATAATGAGTTTTATATATAGAGAACTGCGTAATGAAGTATATACTTGTTTAAATTTTTTTTTTCTTTTGTTCTGCCTTTGATGTTTGAACAAACTTCAGAGGCTTCCCAACTCATCAACATCAAGAGATGGCTCTAAAATGTCAACTAAATAAGAAACCTTAATTTTTTAATTGTTTGTAAAGTCTAAGTATCTTCACAAGGACTCACAACACTACATTGATTGTTTATTCAAAAATTCCCCCCCTTCTTTGTGAGCTTCAAACAGCCTGACTCCTGCGGACCTAAAGTTGAGACCTTTTGTGCCTGCCGTTTCTTAAGCAATTTTTTTGATATCGTTACCGCTGCTTTAACGGAAAGATGTTGTGGGCAAGGGTTATCAAACTCCCAACTGTACCTTTAGGAAATTTTTTAATGGTAGATTTTATTCCTACAAAATTTTTTTCGCCGTTTGGTTCTATTCATCTCATTCTATAGCCAACAAGCATTACAATGGTTTTAAAATCTACGCCCGGTGCTAATGTGCCAGTATACCAGATTGCTGGTGCCAACACATCGCGAGCTCTACCCGACTGGCTCGCTCGCAAACGGAAGCGCTCGCTCAAAAACGACGCTGAGTACGCTAACAGAATCGAGCTGATCCAGGATTTCGAGTTCGAAGAAGCTTCGATTAAGCTGAAGGTGACGAAAGACGGTCAGTTCTGCATGGCCACAGGTACATACAAGCCTCAGATTCATGTATATGATTTTTCGCAACTGTCGCTCAAATTTGATAGACACACCGACTCTGAGAATATTGATTTTGAGATCTTATCCGACGACTGGACTAAATCTATTCATCTTCAAAACGACAGAAGTATTGAGTTTCACACCCAGGGCGGTATTCACGCCAAGTCGAGAATTCCAAAGTTTGGAAGATCCTTAACATACAATCCCCAAAACTGTGACGCTATCGTTGGTGCCTCCGGCAACGAAGTTTACAGACTCAACGTGGACCAAGGCCGATTCCTTGCTCCGTTTGAAGTTGATAGTGACGGTGTCAATAGCGTCGCTATCAATCCCGTTCATGGTCTGCTTGGATTTGGATTAGAAAATGGTACAGTCGAATTTTGGGATCCAAGAAGCCGAAGGCGAGCAGCCCAGCTAAATATTGGTGGCGGAGGTTTTGGGTTAGGCAGTGGTGTCACGGCAATGTCATTTAGAAATGACGGTCTCAACGTTGGTTTTGGTACTCATGAAGGCAACACCCTGCTATTTGACATGCGTGCTTCTGAGCCGTACGTGCAAAAGGATCAAGGATACGGCTTCCCTATCAAGAAAATCATGTGGATTGAGTCCAATGGTGGCGGCAACAGCAGTAAGGTTCTATCTGCTGACAAGCGTATTGTTAAGCTTTGGGATCGTGTTGATGGAAAGCCCTACACTTCCATTGAGCCCACAGTTGATATTAACGATATTGAATATCTCCCTGATACCGGCATGTTCCTCATGGCTAACGAAGGTATCCCTATGCATACTTACTACGTCCCCTCTATTGGACCTGCTCCCCAATGGTGCTCGTTCTTGGATAGCATTACTGAAGAACTGGAAGAGAAGCCCAGCAGCACTGTCTACGACAACTACAAATTCGTTACCAAGAAGGAACTTGTCGCCCTCAACTTGGGCCACCTCATTGGCAGCAATGTTGTCAAGAGCTACATGCATGGTTACTTTATTGATATTCGTCTCTACGAGCAAGCTAGACTCATCTCCAATCCCTTTGCCTACAAAGAGCATAGAGAAAGAGAGATCAAGAAGAAGATTGAAAAAGAAAGAGAGACCCGTATTCGCAGCACTGGTCCCGACGTCAAAGTCAAGGTTAATAAGGACATTGCTAAGAGACTTGTTTCTAACGGTGAGGAAGATAAGCTCACCGATAATAGATTCAAGAATATGTTTGAGGATGAAGACTTTGCTGTTGATGTTACCAGTCACGAATTTAAGATGATCAACCCTGTTGCAAGCAGTATAAGACCAGGCGGTAACCGTGACGGTGGTATGGGTCCTGATAGAGAGAGACTGAGAGGCAAGACTGCCGCCGAGCTTTCAGATGAAGAAAGACTTGAATCACAAGACAAGAGAAAGAGAGGCGGTGCTTTCGACGACGATGATAGTGTCGAGGAGGAGAGCAGTTCTGATGAAGAGGAAGACTACGAAACTAAGCAAGCCAGAATTGCTAAAGAAGCCCGTGAGGCCAAGAAGGTGGCCAAGCAGGAGGAGCGCCGCGAGAAGCAAACCCTGGCTAAAGAAGAGTTTATTTCTAGTTTACCTTCAATGCGTACTGTTGATATGACAGGCAACGGCCTGCAAGGCAGTAAAGACGTCGCATTTGAGGATCTTTACGAAGATGTGGATGAGAAGGAAAAAGAAATTGCTGAGCTCAAATCCAATGTCAAGCGCGGTCCTAGAGGCGAGATGGAGCTTACATTTGTTCCCAAGCCTAAGCCTAAGCGTGTTAAAAAGCAAGATAATGATGACGAACATGATGGTGATAATGAGGGTGAAGATAAGAAAGACAAGGGTCGCACAAAGCAGAGATTTGACGGCCGTCGTCGTGCTAGTAAGAATACATTCAGAGGCTTATAGATCAAGGACAGCGTCTGTTATAACTAATATATTTAATTATGATGTATTTATTTTCTTTATTTTCCTGTAGAGTTTTTAGATATGCTGTCTGTTTATTAAAGTGATTTGATGAAGAATTGTCAAGCAAATCCTTTTCAGAGTTGATTGTGACTCTGAACGCGTTACCCGAGAAAGACAAAAACACTTCATTATAGAGAGAGAGCAACGGCAAAATATAACAAGGGTAAAAAAAATACAACAGGAAAAGTTGACAATCTCTAGTATTCGATACTGACAACCTTTCCATACAGATAGGAACCCATTGGTGTGCGTGTTTTAAGCAAAAAACACAATGACGGCACTGCGCCGATTGTTCAAATCAAAGGGAAAACACATGGTTAAACTAGGAGAATGGAAATGTGCGTTTGTTTGTACATCAGTTTGTAGATTTAGAATTTGAGCATTCGAGGAATGTTCCTTTGATCAGAGGCGATTGCCGAAAACCAATTGATCAATGAGATGATGACAATGAGAAATTTTTTATTAAAGCGAACAATGCCTGTAAGCCACAGAGGATCAGGGTAGTTTTGTGCTGTCTTAACAGAATTATGTTTGTGAGTTAAATGCCCAAATATGCTGACCGAACATGTCTTAATTTTTTTTGTAGTTTTTCTTTTGTTTCTAGAGAATATCTACATAGATTCCGATGACCTGGAGCTAAGAAAATAGTGCCCTAGGCTGGACCTTGACTAAAAAAAAAAAAAAAGGGTGTCTCTTTAGTCATGGAGTCTTTATAGTTTTGGTAGTTTTTTGAGCCAACCTAACACACTCAATTTTATCTTCAATGTGTCTTTGACAGGCATAATCGAACGCCGATCCTGTGCCTTTATTTGACATCATGGCGTTTCTCGATTCTGCGTCACTCTCAGTTTAAACTTCTCCCCCGAAAAACAATTTTTCTTTTTTGCCCAGGCGATTTAATTAAAATGTCGATGCATGGAATTAGCATCGAAAAAAATGTTAAAAATAATAAGCAACTGTGCTATCTCACAAACGTCAAACGAGTGAGACTGTTGTATTTAAAAAATTTTGGTCACTTTTTTATTGAATGTTGTATTCTAAAAATTGTTTCATTTGTGTAGTAGACTTTTTGTTTCTTAGACCAAGGCCTTGATCAAGCAGGAAAGGTACAAACAACAACGACATGAGCAGCTGAGACTGTACATGGTTTTTTTTTTTTTTAAAAAAAAAAAAGTCTGTCTACTATGCCGCTAAGTGCGCATATATATAGTAACAAAAAAAGTACTCTCTGAACGTATCCGTGATCTCTAAGTCTGGATCATGATCAAAAAAAAAAAAAAACTAAGCGAGCCATAAGTGATTTCCAAAATCTAACAAACCAATTTGAACCAAATTTATAATACTCATTAGACTCTGTCAACTCGTAATGTCAATTAATCTGATACTAAATTTCAAGATCTTTTTTTTTTCAAGTTCATGAGATTTGTAATTTTTTGTATGTGTGCCAAAAAATGTATCTGTAGAAAAATTAAATCCAAATACTTTTTTAGCTTTACAACAAGTTTTAAATTTCTTTTACTCGAAATCATAATACACAATTTTAATTTATTTGGATAGAACTTGGTGATTCAAAACCTCAATTGATTTAAATATGAATCTACAAAGTCAATTTCATGATATCCAATCATATTAAAGTTGCTTGTACTCCTGGGCTGCCTAAGGTTTTCAAATACTAACAGGTAGCTAGCCGCTACGCCTCTGATGCCAGGAATTTTTTTTCCGTCTTTAGCTAAAAAGTTTGTGCGTTTTCAGTGTTGCAAGCTTTTCTTTGTAACTAAAAGGCGTGCCATGTATCATTAAGAAACAAACTCATAACGATCTTCGAATAAAGAAAAGAATGTAGAAACGCGTCAGTCTTTAAACTTTTTTACCTGTCTCGTGCAGAAAAATGAAAAAGCTTAAAAAAAGTCCCAACCTAATAATAAATCATCAGAAACGCGAAAAGAAAAAGAATTTCAAGATTGTCTGATATTGTTAAATTAAATCATGTTTGAGTTGCAACTAGGACAATTAAAATAAAACTTTTTTCCATGGTTATTTGTGTCCCCGAATTCTGGGTGGCCTAAAGCACGACCCATTTTAATTATTAACAGAGTAAACAGGCTACATGTCCATGTGCTCAACCACAAACTGGACAAAATGGGACCAATTGTTACTCACTTCACATTATTTTATAGTGAATGGGCAATAAATGCTTAGAGCCACTGTGAATTTTGGCAGCCTTGTCGTCTAACAGCCAATGACTATGGAGAAGAAGGGATTGTTGCTGAATGCAAAACATTGACAACGAGCCTTATAAAGTTTTCGAGAATCCCACCACAGTCGCAAATTTTGAAATCTCCACTGTTTATTAGACTTTTTCTTGTGAGTAGCTGTGGGGACAAAAAACTCTCATAGTTGTATATTGCGCTACAGACTGTGGAGTATATGTTTTCAAGGTATCAAAGCTTCAATAATGCAGAGACTTCCAATTAAACGTTACTGACTGATTCAAATTGTGAGACCTTCCAAGAATTTACAAAACTAAAAAAAGCCTGAGTTTAAATCACGTCCAAATTTAATGACCAACTCTACTTTTCAGAGTCGCGAATCAATAACTTAATTTTTACATGTATTTTTCGATTACCTTTGGAAAAGAAAATGAAAACTTGTTCTGCTTTTACTATACTTTTACTTCTAACTTGTATTTATTGACCGTACAGACCGCGTTGAACTAGCTAATCTGTAAAATCCTGCTTGAAAAATAAGGAAGGGGTAAAAAAACAAAAAACCGCAATTAACAATTACCAACAATGGAACAATAAATGATGAACCAAAAAAGATTAGAATTTTAGATCAGTAGAGCACAATACATAAGTTCTTACTAAGACTTGAAGGTGTTTTGTTAGATTTGCTTTGCCGTTTTGTTCTAAAAGTTTTGTTACTTTTTTTCCAAAAAAAAAAAGGGTTTGCCTTTGTAAATGGTTCATCGACAGCTACAGTCGATGGCACATAGAAACCTGTTTTTTAGGCCCAGATAGCACTATTTATTTAAGTTAGCTGTAATGATCATGATAACTACGCCGATTTGGATAGTCAAGCATGTTAAAGATCGCGGCGAAAACTTAAGACTTTCGAAAGATTGAGTACGTTTGCATGTACAATACGCGTCTTAGAAAGGAAATAGAAACAGTAACAACGTGGTTTACAAACAAATAAAACTAGTGGAGCATGTGTGAACTATACCCAAATCGTTCATACACTCCTACCTAAGGAACGAAAACCATATAACGGATTTGTTTAAAGGCTTATTCGCAGAGTAAATTAACTGCAACCTGATGTAGTCTTGCACTTTTGTCAATTATAGCTTCTAATTATAACAACGTAGAAAATGTTTGGATGGGATAACACCGCTTTGGCATACACGTTCAAGCTCGTTGGATTTCTTCACACAAAATTACTGTTAAGGGCGGTTTAGACAAAGTCAAAACCGTAGATAAAACAATTTTACGCAAATTTCCTTACACAAAATTTAAATTTGTCTTTACGTGCTTCATTGATTTTATGAAAGTGTAATATGCATGTATTCAGATGCCAGTTTTGTTGTCAGAAAGCGGAGAGCTGACCCACAATATTGGCAACCTTGTACATGTCAAACTTTTGTGAACCACTTTGACATGTGTGTTTTGACGCACGCGCACGAGCATTTTGATGGTAAAATAAGTTCTGACATTTGAATTGGACCCGTTAAGGGTCTACTAGTAACATGATTAATTAAAATATTAACAAGAAAACCTTCAGAAATAAGATAAAACAAAAGTGGAAACCAAACAGAATTAGGCCGATGATGGGAAGAGTCTCCTTTTTTTTATGGTGTCTTTTTAATGAGCTTTTCAAGAAAAGTTAAAAAAAAAGTAACGTGCAACTTCTCAAAAAACTTGGATTTTCGTAGTCTAGACTTATCACAAAAGCCTTTAGTGTGCTGTTCTCAAAAACAGGTATTGACTTACAAGTTACAAAATTATGAGCTCATTTATTCAATTTTTGATCCGCCCAAACAAGGACCAAATCCCGAGAAACTTGTGTATTTGAAAAAAAAAAAAATTTTAGTCATACGCGGTAAAAATTTGGGAAGGGAGAAATTAAAAAAAACCTTATTTGCGATTGAAAAAAAAAATCACGATCTAAAGAAAAATAACAAAACATGATTGAAAAATCTTTA
>JAKVQX010000285.1:0-22131 GCA_030463015.1 Geotrichum citri-aurantii
AAACGCATTCAGTGAGGATATGCCGTTTGGTTTTGAGGTCACCGCATTCGCATTCTTGAGAGTCCTGTGATATATTGAACCTCTCGAACCACTCTTTGCTTGAGCCATGACATAATACATTTTCAAAATTTGTTTTGTCCAAGATTTAAATTCAATTTTTCACTTTATCTAATTTTTTTACTTTTGAAACAAGAAAATATTGTCCCAGTGGCCGAGTGGTTAAGGCGATGCCCTGCTATCATCAAGTAGTTTAGGCATTGGGTTTTACCTGCGCAGGTTCGAATCCTGTCTGTGACGTCTTAATTTTTTGAGTTTTTTTCTTAAAACTCAATTCATGAAAGCAATTGATCAACAGTTTCTCCTGTCTAGTCGGCCACCTATAAAACTACGCTCCAACAGTTGAGAGTTTTAATCACTAGCATGTTTTAAGAAATTTGATAATCACAGGCCACTTGACCAGCTTTAATTAGTGATAATTCACTTCAAAATTCTAAAAAATTGATATCAATGGAAAGCATATCAATAAAGAGGTCTTGTAGAGCTTCAACTAAGCTGATTCAAATGCTTTTTTTTTTTTTTTTTTTTTTTTGGTTACCATAAGCTTGTTACCCCCTAACGCTTTTTATTTCCCCACGCACCCTAAGTTTTAGGTCCTGACAAACAAAATCAAACCTTTAAACTTTGTAAAGCCTGTAATAAGATGTTGAATTTAGTTGAAATTATTGAAGTAAATAATTTTATAAGAATTGTCGTGGTGGCTAACTATCCAATTTATTCAGAGAAGATTTTGAGGGGGACCAAGCCTAAAAAGGCTTCCTGAAACGCCATTGTTTTAAAACTAACAACATCAAAATCATGAAAAGTCCTGGGCACCATGGCTTTACTCTAAAAAAAAACTGCTAAACATAACTGCAGGCCGTTTTAAGAGCTCCAGACTCGTGACTATATATAAATAGAGGGGCTTCATTTGGCCCAATGGTCGGGCCCTGTCTTTGTCATTATTTTAATCAGTCTATTGTGTTATAAGCCTCTTTTTTTGATAACAATACATTAATTACATGTTTACTTTGTTAAAAATCATCAGTCTAGTTTGACACCCCATTTTACAGCAGTATTCTGTTTATTTATTGGTTTTGTGACAAAAATTGTCATACCATTTTTTTTCTTTTTTTTTTGTTTGTCGTTCTTCTCCGTCTCAGAGAATTGTTTCCTTGCTTCAAATGCTCTTTCTCTAAAAGGACTTTGGTCACCGATGTGGAAAAAGACAAAATTAAATAGTAATAGCACTTTGATTTAGTTATCTCTTAGGCGATAGCCGTTATAACAGTACCGAATTGTGACATATCACCTCGAGACAGTCTGGCACTCTAAAATTTACACCTACAATTTTACACTATACAGTTATCTTTGATTTCAAGTATCAGCCCAAACTTAAAACCACTTTAAACAGTTGAAAGAAAGCTTTGGTTGCTGTTCTAAAAATGTAAAAAAAAAAATTACAATTAAGGCAAACAAACTTATGGATATTTTGGTTTGAGTCAATGTCTTTTTTACATCTTTTGTGATCTTGTTTCTGAATTTGTGAATTTTAGATCTATAGATAGTATACAGTTCTTACGATTATTGTTAGTTTGGTTGAAAGTTGCAAAAAAAAAAACACTAGATATGTATATAAACACAAAATCCGGCGCCATCGAATGCCAAAACTACTTGTGCGCGTTAAGAGTGCTACTTTGAGAGTCTACTAGAGACAACTGTTTTTGAATTAACGTCTTAGTTGTTCTTTTTTGTTAGTAAGTTTTTTGTATGTGTAACTGTTTTGATGTAAGGAGAATAAACTGATTTTCCATCTATCTACAAAAACATACTTGTTATACTGAGAGTTGAAAATTGGCGGTACCAATATATGCGAAATGCCAGTAAACCAGTTTTAAATATATGGCATCAATAGTTCTAGAATTGATTTTTTTTTTTTTTGCCAAACTCACAAGATTTTGTTATCATAATGGGTAAAAAATTTCCGATGTTTACGGAGCCTTTGAGTTGTTTTGATTACAGAAGAAGAAAAAATTACGGAGATTCAAAGCTATAATAAAAATAAGCTCAGACAGGGACGAAAAATAGTGTTAAGTCAAATACGGTGGCTCGGCAGACTCCGAAATTTGTAGTTCCAAATATTTTAACTGCTACTCTTTTTTCTTTGAAGTCATTTTCTATCTAAAAAATTGTGAAGCAGGGGTGAATCAGTTTAAAAAAAGACCCTGTTTTTTTTTCCATTAAAAACTGTTTTCTCCTTTTGTCATTAAACATTCATTAATGATTTCTCTGTTTCGTTTGTAAACGGTTTTCATCTTTGAGATTGTTCTTATATTTGCCATTTTCCTTAAATTTTATTTGTTAAGCTGTCGGAGATAGCCGAACTCTGACTCTGGTGTGCATTTTCGGGCTTCTCCGAAACGCGCGGCTGATAAGCTTTTTTTTTTAAATCCTTCAAGCGCAAGTTCCAGCACGAGAAATCAGCAAAGCCCTCGGGGGAGGAGGCTTGACAAACTAGAATTGCATAGTGACGACACACAAAAATTAAAGATAACAATAATTAAAAAAGGAATTTAAAAAAAAACCAATCCCCGACAAAGTAAAAAGATTGAAGGTACTCTTTTTAGAGCTCACTTGTTTAAGTTTTTTAATGATAAACTCGGTCTAGTCCTAGGTCTTTGCTACTTTTTGGTGCCCTTCTTTGTGCCCGGAAATCCCTTATCGCCAGAAGATCAGTGAGTGGAATTTGATTTAAATAATCCCCCAATTCCTTGTCTTAACGCTTTTTTTTTCCTTTTTCTTTTTTTATTCATTAAGCATCATCATCATTCATCATCAATAAGAAGAGCTTCTATCATCAACCAAAAACCTATCTTTAACTAATCGATCATCTTTCAAATATATCAAAAATGTCTGTTTTCCTCGAATCTTCCAAGTACGGTAAAGACAACGTCCGCGTTCTCAAGGTGAAGCGCGATCCTCAGAACCCTGCCAAGCAGGAGGTTATTGAGCTTACCGTTAGAGTCCTTCTTGAGGGTGAAATTGAGGAGTCCTATACCAAGGCTGACAACGCCTCTATTGTCCCAACTGATACTGTCAAGAACACCACTTTTATTCTTGCTAAGCAGCACGATGTTTGGCCTATCGAACGATTTGGCGCTACCCTGGTCAACCACTTTGTCACTAAATACCCTCATATTCATGGCGCTGAGGCTCACATCATTCAGCACCGCTGGACTAGATACAATGTTCAGGGCACTCCCCACCTTCACTCTTTCATTCAGGATGGTGCAGAAGTTAGAACCGCTACTGTCTACAAAAAGGAGGGCGAGGGCTTTAAAATTACCTCCGGCATCAAGAACCTCACTGTTCTCAAGTCTACTGGCTCTAAGTTCTACGGCTACAACGTCTGCGATTTTACCACTTTAAAAGAAACTTACGACCGTATTCTTTCTACCGATGTCGATGCTCAATGGTCTTGGCTTCCCAAAAAGATCACCACCTACGAGGCCGTTGATGCGCTTGCTGAAAAGGGAGAGTTTGATTCTGCCTATGAAAAGGCTCGCCACATCACACTCGAGATTTTTGCTCTCGAGGACTCTGCCTCTGTCCAGGCTACCATGTACAACATCTCTGAGCGCATTCTCAAGGAGGCTCCTCTTCTGGACACCGTGACTTACCTTCTTCCCAACAAGCACTACGTTGAGCTGGACCTCAGCTGGCACCATGACCTCAAGAACACTGGTAAGGACGCCGAAGTTTATGTTCCTCTCAACCACCCCAACGGTCTTATCAAATCAGTGGTTAAGAGAACTCCTGCTAAGCTTTAGTCTGTTTTTAAAAAGCCCAGCTAAACAGCAACCCTTATTGATGTCATGATGAACATAAAATTATAAATTATAGTATAGTAACATTGAATGAATGATTTAAATTTTGTACCAAAAAAAAAAAAAAACAATTTTTGTAGTCAGTTAAAATAAAGTAACTAATTAATCAGGTTGCAGCGCTGAAATCAATCAGTTAATCTAGTCTCGAGATCAAGTGCTAATATCGAATTTTTCTAAAAGTTAAGGGACTCGGCTGGCCGAAGGCGCTTGGAAAAGTTTAATCATACTATCACGTCTTGAGTTGAAAGCCAGAAAAAAATCAATTCTTGCTTGTGTTTCATTAATAAGCTATTATGTCATTAGAATAACTGTAAAGGTTTTTTCTGCAAATTCCCTGAATAGTATTTGCCGTTTACTTCTTTGTTTGGCAATTTCTTTTGTTTGAATTAGGCAAGCCCATATGGCGCTGATACGATTCACTTGCCTCGTCCTCTTATTTTTTTTTCCTCGTAAACTTCTTATCAACATCCATACTACTTCAGCTTCAACCTCACCAACACTCACTATACACCCTAACTAGTTACATAATAAACAAAATGGCCTTCCCAGTTGTAAGTCTTCATGAGTGCGCACTGTCTATTTGCCAATTTTTTTTTGCTCCTGCTAACAACAATACTCTAGGCCGTCTACGTGATGGGCATGCTTATCTCGGGCTGCGCCAATTCACTCCTCAACAAGTTCCAGGACAAACAATGCGTTGGAAATTGCTCAGCACCTGTAGCTGAGCAGCATTTTTTTGAGCAGCCTGTGTTTCAGACTGTTCAAATGTTCGTTGCAGAGTTTTTAGTCGTACTTGTCGTGTTGATAAACCGTTGGCAGACGCGGCGCTCAGAGAGTCAGCAGGGGTACCAGCAAATTGCTGGCGACGACGAAGATGAACAGGTAGTGACGGGATCACGCCCGCGCAAGCTCACCGGAATCAAAGTTTTTCTGCTGGCTATTCCTGCTACCTGTGATATTTGTGGCACTACCCTTATGAACATTGGCCTGCTTGCCGTCCCCGTCAGTATCTACCAGATGGTGCGAGGCGCGATCGTTCTTTTTGTTGGCTCGTTTTCAATCATCTTTTTGAAGCGCACTCTTACCAGAAAGCAGTGGATCGGCCTGCTTTCTGTCACCGCCGGTGTGTCAGTTGTTGGTCTCAGTGCCGTTGGCAGTAGTGAAGGTAAGGAGTCGACCAACGAGCTTGTTGGTCTGACAGGCTTTTCTTGGGAGACTCTTGTTGGCGTGCTGCTGATCATGCTTGCGCAGGTCTTTTCGGCTTCGCAATTTGTCTTTGAGGAGTTTCTGCTTGAGAAGTACACGATGGAGCCACTGCAGGTTGTTGCTTGGGAGGGTACTTTTGGCATGCTGATTACCATCATCGGTTCGGCTTTGGCATACGTCTTTTTTGTCAAGGGCGATGGTAAAGATAGCATGTTTAATCTTGTCGAGGGTTTCCGCCAGGTTCTCACGGTCAAGCCGCTACTGCTCTCTTCTATCTTAATCATGTTCATGATGTCAACTTTCAACGTATCAGGTCTTGCTGTCACGCGAATGCTTTCAGCAACATCGCGGTCGACCATTGACACCAGTCGCACAGTTGGGATCTGGGCTATCTCGTTGCTTATTGGCTGGGAGTCGTTCAAATTTTTACAGCTTCTTGGTTTTGCCGTGCTGGTGTACGGCACTCTTCTTTTTAACGGCATCATCCAGGGAGACGAGGAAACGCGCCGCAGTGCCAATGAACTCCTTCCCAACGAGTTTGAGCACACTTAGAGAAATTAATGCTTTTTTAGATATTTACAGGATAGTCATAACTTTGTCCATAATTTTTTTTAACTTTCTCTCACCCCTATATAGGCCATAAAAATTTTAACTGCATTGTTTCACACATTTGTAACATTCTAAACGGCTGAAAGTATTAAGAGATAGGAAGCTATAAACGGGACGTTTTGGGAAAAGGAAAAAAAAAAAAATTTTGGGTTGTGGTACTGAGTGTATACCACTCTTAAACAAAACCCGTAATCCAAGCGATTATGATTTCTATAAAAATTCATTCTATACAACTTTTACAATCAAGCCAAACTAATACTGTAAAAGTATTTAAATGGATCCCATTAATCATGTCTTGAAAAAAAATTGCAAAACACGACATTTTTAAAAGAAAGGACTGGAGCTTGGCTTCAAGATTTTTCTTGGTCTTGAAGTGTAGTTCAGATCTCTTTTTTTGCAACGCACTTGATTGAATTAATGTTACGGATTTTTCAAGTAATGTGTATATCTGATATTTGATATGATGGTGCTTATAAACTAAAAGTTTTTTTTGATGAATTCAGAAACGTTGATTATCGAAACTTGTAACACGCGCTTCTTGTTCTACTTTGTGAATCTCATAAAAAGAAAGAGAGAAATGTTTTTAAAATCAACACTTTTTGCAAAAATTTTGAGTTGCCTGTAACTGCCCTATCCTTTTTTCCAAACGTGTGCAATCTAAAGATATCAATTTGAGTCTTTTAATATGTAAATTATAGTCAAACCAAAGTTTTGGATTGTGATTACTGGTAATTTTATTTTATTTACAAGTCTGAGAGTTTAAAAAAAAAGCCATCTGAGCTGTTTGATAAACGTCAGACAGTCAAATATAACAAGTCGTGACCTTTCAAACTCTTAGAAGCATGTCTTAATATCCAACTAAAGGTTTCTGGTGCACTTCTCGTAGCTGGCTGAAGCAATTATTTCCTATTGATGTATCGTATTTCTCCGTAAAGTCACAAATCTAGTCTGTAATTAGATCAAAACCAGTTCCAGATTCAAATTAAAAATGAACTGGTGCTTAGTCTACTTCCTTGCTTCCCCATCAAAGTGCTATCGCGTGAAACTCACACTAATAATTGTAGCTATCATACACCACACGTTAAACCCTAGAAAATAGCTTTCTTGTAACTAAAACCCAAGAACTGAAACAAATAAATATACATTAATATTAGATGTGAAAAAATTATCAGTATCTGCGCCCTGGACTCCGGTCCCGGTAGTCGCGGCGGCCCTTGTCGCGACGGTCGTCAGACCCACTCTTGAAATCCCTGCGATCTCTATAGTTGTCCTTCCGGGGCCCGCTGTTGCCGTATTCCGACGACCGTCTGTCGCCGCCATCAAACCTGCTACCACTGCCGCTGTTACCGCTAGAGTATCTATCACTGCCGCCACGGCGAGGCGCGCCACCTCTAAACCCACCACGGCCGCTGCTGCTACTGCTGCGGAAGCCGCCGCCGCGATCTGACGAGCCTGGGCCGCCAAATTCCTCGCTGCGCGTGCTGCGCGGCAGGGGCTTGGGTTTTGTGTAGTGACGCCCACCCAAGCCACCGCCCAGTTTGGCCGGCTTCCAAAGCTTGACTACGCGTCCGCGTTCCACGTCTACTAAGATCTTCCGGCCTTTAATCACCAGTCCATCAGCACCATTATATGCCGCTAGAAACACGTTAGCAAAACTCAATCATTAAAATAAGACCAGAAAATAGTCCATTAAAAATGAAAAGAAAAAAAAAACTGAGTGAGTTATAAATCACATACCTTTCAGATCGCGCTCGCGCTCAAACTCAATGAATGCGTAACCCCTCGATTTGTCCGAATCCTTCTCGCGCACGACACGGATCCGCTCGATTGGGCCGTACCTTGAAAATTCCTTCTCGAGGTCACTTTCAACGACATCGTAGCTGAGTCGCGCTACAAATAGCGTCCGGTACGTGTTTCCACGAATTTGCTTGTCTGAATGGGGATCCCAAGCTTGTGTACGCTCTGTTAACAGCTGTGCGTTGCGCGCGGCCTTCTCGCGCTTTAGGCGCTGTTGCTTCTGAAACCACGATTCTGTCGGTGTGTATTCTGGATCAGGCGTATTCAGCATTTCCACGTACTGCGACACGCCCGATATGATAGGCGTCGCGCGCTGGCCGGGCTCGATGTCCGACGGCGGTAGGTATTTCAGCGGTGGCCTTGGCGCGAAGAGTTCCGCAATGTGTGGTGGCAGTCGGCTAACGTCAGTCTAAAAAAAAAACATTTAATTGTTAATAACAGCAGGCAAATAATATAAACTTAGTTTACTAGGTGTCTAGAAGCCTACCATGCTTGTTTGTGCCCTGTCTATGAATGTTGTGTTGCAAAAGCCCGACTTTGATCTTTTATGTGGAGGAGTGAAAGGATTTTCTGGTGATTGTTTTGGGTCAAAACTTGGGATTTGGGACTTGTGTCTCCAACACTACAATTACAAATTGGAGACTTTTTAAAGCTCAGATGAGTGAAAGGAGGAAGAAAAGTATTGTGAGGACTAATTACAAGAAAATAAAAAAAAGAATAAAATTACACGTTTGGCGGGAATAGCAGTGCGCCGACCTGGCCGGGTCTATCAGCTGTCAGAATGTCATAGTTGTTGGCAGCAATTTCCTAAAAGCACAATGTTAGAAGCGTTTTCTCTCCACAAAACAAACAATAGTTTAAGTACTTACAGTTGTCGACAGCTCAATCTGGATTCCCAGCGAAGTGATAATCTTGCGCGTACCCGGCGTTAGCAGCCGTGACTTCTTGCCTAACCCCACGACAAGTAGTTCGGGTTTGGGGTGAACAACCTCTAGAACACCAAGCAACTTCTCTGAAATGTTTACAAAACCGCGATCAAGACCGGTGACAGCGCCAGGCTCAGATAGATCTATTTCAAATGCCTCTGTGCCTAAAAGAAGAAGCGCGAGTGGTTTGTTGACAGGGTCGTCTGTAATCACCCTTACACCCGACGTCAGCCGAAAGCCGTTATGCAGCACTACCTCGACGTTATTTGCAGGCATAGGTAACTTGTTGTATATATCAAAGTCCGAAATGTTTCCGGTACTCAAAGGCTCGTTCTCATCGCGTGACATCTTCGGTCTTACTGGCAGCGAGGGTCTCATCTTCATCGACTTAATCGATCTAGTGGCCTGAAGTGGTGCCGAAACAGGCATCCGAAGAAGTCCAGTTCTCATCAGTCTAATCATTACTGTTTTTTAATCTATCGTATAACGGTCCGAAAAAAGTTTTAAGAGCTCTTTGGTATTAGAAAAAAGATTCTAATGAAAGATCAGAATTGTTGTCAAGGACCCCAGATATCAAATCATGCTGGAGGGAAAATCAAAAATTACCCTGCACAACTTTTTTTTTTTTTTTCCCAGAGACAGGAAAAAAAAAATTGCCAAATCAAAAACGTCTCTTTTTTCACCTTTTTTTAATACCCACCAACCCTTTGTCAATTTCGTCAGTCTAAGGATTCCAAAACCCCCACGCGCATACACCTATTCAGAATGACCGTCAAACTTGCTCAGTTCATTAAGCCCGTCGTCAAGAACGGTGTTGGCTCGTTTGTTTTGCCGGTAAGTACACTGCTTGATGCTCTCCCAAGCAAGTCATCTAACCATGATAATTTCTTTCTCTAGTGCAAAAAGATCACTCTTCAGTACTGCAACTGGGGCGGCAGCTCCAACGGCATGAGAAAGCTTCTTTCCACGCAGATCAAGACTATTGCCGCCAAGTACCCCGACGTTGAATTTGTTCTTAAGAAGAAGTCCGGTCATCCCACCATCACTGGCGAATACGGCGTGGGCAAGACCCAGACCGTGTCCGTGCGAAACTCGACGCCGAGCCAGATTAGAGAGCAGATTGAGTTTGTTCATGACAACAGAGGCAACGACCCTAAGAAATACAAGTACCCCGTTAAGTCGACAAATGAGTCTGTCAGAGGTGTCTGGTCGCCGTTCCATACTAACCCTGACTTCCGTTTCAAGATCTAATCATCTCCAACTTCTTCAATTACCACCTCCCGTTCTTCCCAACTATACGATTTTCACGAATTTTCTATCAGCCAACACCTTGCCAAATATCGCATCTGATACATTGTACATATAATATTGAGCTTTCTGATGTAATCTCTATTTGAACAATTCTGTTTTGTTTTTGTTTTTTTGTCTCAAAGTTTTTATAGATATCATTACGTGATGTTGAAGATGTATGTACGTCTACTCCCTGAGTGATGTACCCTGTACTCTTCTCTTCTTCTTAGAGCCTACCGCTTCCGACAAGCCTGATTTAGGATCAACCTTGGTTAGGTCGCGGCCAGCATTATCAAGATCTTTAACCTTGTAGATTCTTACCAGCCAGTTCTCAGACGAGAATGCCTCCTCGAGCGTGTGAAGCTCGATGTTCTCGTCAATAACCTGCTGTCTGACTCTATCCGTGTTAGAGGATTGGCCAAATGCTTCATTAAATCTGTAGTAAGACATCTTGTACATGAGCGACTCACGCATGGTCTTAGTGGCTTCTCTGTCCACTCTGTACTCGCCCTTAGGTGTGAAGAACTTACGTTCTGACACCTCATCGGGCCAAATGCCTTGTGAGATACGAATCATCCACAAGAACTTATTGATATCGTCACCAGAGTAACCAATAATACCACCAAAGACAACTAGAATGTAGTCCACATCATGCTGACGTAAGATGGGGTATGCCTTCTCTTCGCTGGTAGCCATAGCCTTACCAACAGTTGCAATATGTGTGTTGTTCCAGGTGTTGTTATCAACAAGAGTAGTACGATCGGCCATACCACCAATTTGGTAACCATAATCCCACCAAGACATGACATTGGCATCTTCGGCAGTGTTCATGCGAAGCCAGTAGTAGGCCTCACGGAAATCATCGATAAGGAACATAGAACCATCAGGTCTGGTAGAAGCCAAGACAACGGATGGAGAAGAGTAGGCGTTAGATGTAACCCAAGTGCAGTGTGTGACAAACAAGAGCATGTAACCAACGAAGGTGAGCAAGATCATAAACTTGGGGAGAATGTTTTTAATAAGACCGTTTTTATTGATAGCATTGAAAAAGCCCTTACCATTAGAGTTGGTTAAAGACGTTTCGGTGGTGCTTTCAGTAGCCTGGTTAGACTCATCGGTAACCTTCAAGTACTCAGTAAAGTCTCCGTAAAGGTCAAACAAAGAAGAGATGGCAATAGCACCGGTGATACAGATGATGGGAGTTAGCGTGAGCATCAGACGGACCATGACACCAGCAAAGTATGAGCCAAGGATACTGTAGATGATAATGAACACATGCTCATCTCTCAGCTCCTGGATGACCAAATAGACACCAGCAGGGAAAAGCCAGATTAAAAATGAGGTGTCGAAGAAGAACGAGGGCCAGGCAGTAGGCTGGTGCTCAGAGACAGATGCAATAATGGGAATATGAATCTTAGCGTAATCAGTATCCCAGAGAGAGTAGAATCTACCAGTCCAAGGAGCAATAACACCAGTGACAGTCAAAATGACAAGGCCGGCAACACCAGCAACAAAAATAGTAATAGATGCACTGACAGCAAGAGTGCGGAAGTTCTCAGATGGAACCTGAGCTCTAATGTGTTCAGCAAAGGCCACAAGCTGAAGCAGGCCAAAGACACCGAGAGCAGCCATATGCTCAGAAGATCTGATAGGCAGGAAACCAACAAAAGGGATCTGCATAGAGGCAAGAGTACCAATGGCAAACCAAGCACAGTAAGATACGTACAGTCTGTTGTTGTATCTACCCATGAGCAGTAATACAAATACATGAAGGGGAATAAGGTTGGTAATGAAAACGTAACCACCCCAAGCAGAGACCATGTAAAAGTAAAAGACAGCGCAGAGAGCACCCCAGAAGGCAGATCCAAGCTTCAATGCCTTAATCCAAAGATAGAATGTGAACATTAGCAGGAAGATAGCAATGGCCTCGTTATCGTACGAGCCAGCAACAGAACGAGAGATATAGCCGGGAGCAATGCCAACAAAAATGGCAGAGAGCAGACCAGCAGTCTCATTCTTCATTTCCTTGGTAAACAGATAAGTGACGAGAGCAGTAAGAGCTGAGAAACCTGGGGCGAGCAAGACGCAGACGTTTCTAATGTCGACGGGGAGGGTGAGCAGGCTGAGAGCGCGATGGATAACAGCAGAAGTGACCATAAGACCGGGATACAGAGTACCGCCCGTAACTCTGCCAAGAGGGTACCAAGTTTTGTCATCAAACCAGTTCAAAAACGAGTAGTAGCCGTTGGACACGAGGTATTTAGTAGCTCTGAAGTTGAACCAAGGATCAAACTCATGAATTATACTCTCAAACCGGATGACGGAGAACAGTCTAGATGAAATAGCGGCACCAGCAATAGTAATAAAAATAATGACCTTCAGCAGCAGTCTAATGTTCTCGACGGTGCCAGCACTAACTTGAAGCGAGTTCGACATGATGATGATGGGGGAGGTATCGGAGAATTAAAAAAAAAAAAAAAAAGGGTGAAGCGGGCGAAAACAGGGCCGACTGGACAATAAAATATAGCCTTAGGAGAAATCCTGAGAGGCAATTGTCAAGAAAAGTATTGAAAATGCAAGGTCTGATTCTGACTCGCTACAAGCCTTTGTGTAGTTTCTATGCGATTGAGGAAGAAATCAGGAACCGACAGGCGATGAAGCAGAAGGGTCAATTGGAAATAGGTTTTGTGGGAATCAAGAAGATGAACGTGGCATAGGAGGTGAAATTTAGGGTTAGGCCTAATAGAGAGTTATTACATAGAGCTTGACATTTAAGAAATGAAAAATGTAATTTTAGTTTGAGATCACTGAAACCAACATATAGTGTTTGGATTTAGCTCTCTTATTTTTTCAATCTTAGGTTTTTTCAATATCTGCGATCACCTTTAACAAAACAACCACTAAAAAACTACTTAATCACTAACATGTTAGAGACAAAATCTTAGTAAAATTTCTGGTACTGATGAACAATTATAATGGTTTCATGTTTACAATGGTTATCAGGATGCTATAGCTAGTCCTTAAATTTTTCAACAGTTCTTTTCCACAGTGCCTATTGTATGGCAGTTAAGTGTTAACTGATATCTTTATGGCTTTTCTTCCTTTTCTTCCAATTAATTTTTTAGTTTTCTAATTTTTTATGACATGTGCTTTGAACTTTAGTTTAAAAATAAGTTCGCACTTGAAAAATTGGGTTAGGTCAGTAGGGCTAAATAGACCTAAAAGTTGAATAAACTTCCTAATTTGTGAGTAAGACCACATAATTCACAAGAAAAAAATTTTCCAAGTAAATCTCTGAACAGGCTGGAAATGTGCGAGGAATTGGGAAAATTCCAACCCTCCCTCTGAATATACCTGAAATCACCGCCGACCTCCAGCAGCCGTCATTTTCATTCGACAAATCTATCAACAGATATCACAATGAAGGTAGGATTAGATCACTTTACATGACTATAATGCTAGTCTTTAGATAGGTTTGACAAGACGTGCGTTTGGTATTGATGTTGCTATTCTGTCGATTTTATTTTAAAGCCTTTTCAACTTGTTTTCGATGGTGGCCGTGATGTAAAAGGTAAGCTTGACCAGCAAGCTAGAACGAAACCTCCGAAAGATGGATATGCGTATTTTTAGACGATATGAGACTACTACTCGACAATATTGTCTTTGCCACGGTGTGCATTTATTTTTGGTTTGGGTTTGAAGGAAAGTGTTCGCTTTGCACACAGTGGAAAAAATTTTCACCTTCCCAACTCATATCACCCGCATATCTGTGTAGATACCCTCGACTTTTAAACAACATTTGAAATGCACGTCAATACCACGCTCGTTTTGCACTTTTAAATCTTCTAAAACAATAATTTTTTATCTGGTTTCAATATCTAACTTTTTTTCTAGCTCAACATTGCCTACCCCGCCAACGGCACTCAAAAGCTCATCGAAATCGATGACGAACACAAGGTCCGTGTCTTCTACGAGAAGCGCATGGGTCAAGAAGTCGAGGGTGACTCTCTCGGTGACGAGTTCAAGGGTTACGTTTTCAAGATTACCGGTGGTAACGACAAGCAGGGTTTCCCCATGAAGCAGGGTGTTCTCCACCCCACTCGTGTCAAGCTCCTCCTTGCCAAGGGTCACTCTTGCTACCGCCCCCGCCGCAATGGTGAGAGAAAGAGAAAGTCTGTCCGTGGTTGCATTGTTGGTAACGATCTCGCTGTTCTTTCCCTTGTCGTTGTCAAGCAGGGTGATGCTGACATTGCTGGTCTTACTGATGCCTCTGTCCCCAAGAGACTTGGTCCCAAGCGTGCCAACAACATCAGAAAGTTCTTCAACCTTACCAAGGAGGACGATGTTCGCAAGTTTGTCATCCGTCGTGAGGTTGTCAAGGGCGACAAGACCTACTCCAAGGCCCCCAAGATCCAGCGTCTCGTCACTCCCCAGGCTCTCCAGCGCAAGAGACACCTCAAGTCTCTCAAGCTCAGAAACGCCCAGGCCCAGAAGGATGCTGCTGCCGAGTACGCTCAGCTCCTTGCCCAGCGTCTTGCTGAGAAGAAGGCTGAGAAGGCTGAGATCAAGAAGAGAAGAGCCTCTTCTCTCAGAACCGCTTCTACTGCTTAAAATATAAGGATGTAATGATAAAGTAGTAAAAGAAACATGAAAAAAAAAGATCCGATGTTTCAACTGATAACGTAGGTTTAATATGCTGAAATTAATTAAAAGAATTGAGCTTTTTCTGCTACTTCTATGGTATGTTGTTTGATTTGATTTCAGTGAGGCTAGTGAAATAAATTAAACTATGGTTTAAGTTTTTAAAATTCCAGATTGATAAAACGCTTTTCGAGTACGCGTAAGATCATTTTATGGCTTCTTCATTAAAAAAACCATAAGGTATCCCAGAAAATACTAACCAACTTTATTAAAGGGATGATTTAAACTTAAGTCGAAATTTGAATAAGGATTTTTAAAACAAAAAGTGTAATAAGAATTGCTCGTTTTTTAGCTCTATCTTGTGTACCTGATTTTGCTTGGGCAATTACCAATGATCGTGAGCCAATTGTTTACTGCGTTCAACAACAATAACAACAACAACAATACCTGACAGACAGAATTTAATTTTTAAAAAATACTTAAACTGTACAAACAGGTAAAACAGTGTCTTACTATATTCCGACAACGTTTTCTTTATTGGTTTACACGACATCAATTTTTTAGTCTGTGGGAAAAAAAAAATTTGTAGCACACTGTGTCTTAGCCTATTTGGATGTCAATTTTTATTTCAACATTTCCTCGCTCACCTTTTTAATTTCAGCTTCAAATTTTTTTTCATTTCAAAACCCATTTACAGAGCAACAACATAATTATGGAATCTTTACCATCTCCTGCTCTTCTTTCATTGCCACCTAGCTCAATTTCTGAAAGTTTTGATGAGTTTTTTTTTGACCTTTTACAGCGATTTTAATTTGTGTGAACCAAAAGAAAAACGTTGTTGGAATAGAAAAAAAAAAAAAAAAACGTCGTCGGAATAGTGAGGCACGTTAAACAGTTCTTCCAAGTGCCAAAAATAGCTCTCGTTAGCATTTCTAATTTAAAAAGATTGTAAAAGAGATCAGCAACAAGAACGCTCAAAATCAAGGTTGAAGATTTTGGTAAGTTTCAGAGAAACTTGAAAATCTCGTTTTTTGCTCAACATTTGCAGTTAGTTGGCTGATGAGTGCTTTTTAGGCTATTTGCTGTTCTAGACGATGAAAAAAAAAAAGGGTGATGAAATCTTCTCTAAACAATAGTTTAGAAGTGATCACACACTTTTCAAGATCAAAAATTGTGTGGCGATCTTTATGAAATGATTTAACCTAAACTAGTTTTATCTGACAGGTAAAAGACTTGATGTCCCAAACATAAGCAGAACACAAATTGTAGTAGTGAGCTCTTGGAATTTGAAAAAAAATTGTTGAATCTGAGTCTCAAAATCAGTGAAAATGAAATACCAAAACTCGTTACAAATTTTTTTTTTACACCACCAAATCGTCTGAAGTTAGTTTTGAAGAAAAAAAAAAGGATTGAAATATCTGATTGTTATTTAATTTTCTACTTTTGCTCTCTCGTGTCCAAAATAAATAAATTCTTTTTTTTTTTTTTAGTAAAGCTTTGTAATACTCAAGCGCAAATCATGTTTTTGAACAGCCTTAAATGGTTTGCACACCGTAACAGTGACTTTCAAGGAGATTTCAACTGTCATTGGTGAACAACTCGAGAATGATACAAAGAGCTAGAGTCATCTAACCAAAACTACATCGTGTCGCTTTAAACTAAGTAAAGAAGACACCAGATGATTATGAAGTGGTTAGAAAAAAAAAAAAAAATTCAAGTTGCTTGTGCAGAACTTTTCAAGAGGGGGTTGACAACCAGCTCAACGCGGTGCATTATAGCCGCGACTCGTGAGCACTAATAATTTTGAACAAGATTCGCCGGATTGGACAAAAAAACCCCAAGCGAAGGTGGCAATTTTTTTTTCAATTTTCACAGTTTTTTTTAATAGATTTTAACTGGGGTAAGCTATTTTATCACTGTTGATGTTAACGAAAAAAAGCTCAGTTTTTACTTGTTAGAGAGAGTAGCAATTTTGGCAGGCTTGAGAGCTTGGGAAGTAAGCAGGGTTTCACACAGAAAGGAAAAAAAAAAGTTTGTTTACTCCAGCCGTGCTTTTCCAAAAAATAAAGGGAAAAAACAAACAAAAAACAAACCAGATTTATTAACCTTTTTAACTAACCCATTTATTTAACCCCAAAAAAAAATTTTAAAAGGAAAAAGAAACAACCGTTGCGGGCTTTTTTTTTTTTTTTTTTTGCCGTACCAAAAATAAACAACCCACAGAATCAAATATCTAGCTTCAATTCACCTTTAAATAAGTTGTGAATTTCTTCAGGTGTATTTTCGGTTCAGAAACCACGTCTCACAAATAAATTTAAAAAAAATTGCCACTTTAGCTACTCAAAACATTTCCAAAAATTTAAAAAAAAATTAAGAAAAAACCCCATAAAAGCCCAGATTAATCCTGTCATTCAAGCACGGTATATCGGATGCTGGTCTCTCAACTTTCTTGTCTTGATCACTGATCCCGTTATGTCAGAAAAAAATAAAATGGCAGCTGGTGTGCGCGTTTTTATTTTAACTTTAAAGTTCTATTTCGCGGGGTAAAAATGAGATATAAAGATTAGCAAGGAAGGCTTTTAAGTTGAGTCCACTGTCAAACATATACAAAACATGGGCGACCCTAGATACATCTTATAGTAATTACATGACTTAATGGTAGTTAAGGCTGGGGTCAAGATTTGGGGTGGTTTTTTTTTGGGTATATATATATAAATTTGGCCTGTGAGAAATCGTTCAACTGTGCACAATGCCTGAGATAGGCCAAGAATTAAACTGTAGCTGATACTTGAACAATAAGTTAAATAGTCTTTAATTTAAACAAGATAATAAGCGTCATGAGCAAAAAAATTATTATCATGTAGAATCTTCGGGGGACTGCCTTTTTAAACTTTATGTACGCTATCAGCATGCTCTAGCAAATTATGCTATTTCGTCATCGCGATCTTGTGATTGACCAAATTTTGGTAAAACACAAACGCGAAAACAAAATCAACTTTGGGATATATTTTAATTTATTTTTTGTTGAATTAGATTGAAGAATCCAAAAGAAGAGTAATGTATTCACGTTTGTGCAAACTAATTTTTAGAGGCGCGACCGTGGCTATAGTGTCAAGAACTCTTTGCAAAAAATAAGTGCTCGTTCGCTGTACACATTGGAAAAGTAGACGATTTATCAAGTAACCGTCTGATAGTGTATTCTCAAATTTAGTAATTTTGTTAGCCAAAGCATGGCATTGTCGAGTCTTGAAGGCAAATAAATGGTCGCTTAAACGTGAGTTTTTTTGAGGAGCTTGCTAATTTACCTTAGAGTTTTGTGTTTTTTTTTTCTTGAGCAGCTCTAAAACTTATAATTCTTACTGTTTAATCATTGTCTAAAAACATGATTAGTTCTATCATTCATGGCAACCGGATTGCCTAGTCGAACAGCTAAGATTCAAAAAGCAGTTTACTCAAGGTAACGAAATACTAGTGCGATTACAAATTTGAATTATCAGTTCTTTAGCAAGATTTGTTTTTTTTTTTGACAGGCTCGTGTTAGGAACAAGAATGTGGAAAACAAATAGCTTTTGTACGGGAGGATAACCACACACAGTACTAACATGGTTTCAAAAAAACTAGATGTTTCTCCTGAGTTGGGTTGCTGCAGTCTGAATTTTTACAGTGTCAATTGCACCCTGACGCGGGACGTGAAAATAAAAAAAAGTAGTGTTGGATTAAGCGGTGGTTAGGAACTAAAAATATAGACTGCCTGCGTGAGGCTGATCCACAGCTCTAACCGGTAAGGACCGATAGTTTCTCATGATAAAGGTCAAATTAGGAAAAAAAACACAAAAAAAATTTCAAACAAACTTTTAGTTTTTTGCTGAGTACCAGTGAGTGCTTCAAAGGGCTCGTGTTTGTTGAGTCAAAATTAAACGACGCGTAAAAAAAAGCAGGTACAACAACGAGTGGTTTTTTAATTCCTACAAGAGTTTTGTAAAGGCCCGAAATCCAAAAAAAAAAACCAAAAAGAAAAAAAACTCTGATGATGGCGAGCTCTCCAGTCCTTTATATTTGGTTTTTTATTTTAATTTGGTAATAATGTATATAGTTAGCTTTGTGAGGTATATCAAATAAAACAGAGCATAGTGTTGACGGCGTGTTGTCGTTGGGCTTGTAATGTTGTTCGGTGAAATCTCGGCGAGGAAATGACCAGGCCTAAGCTTTGCCGTAATTGGCGAAACCTTCGGAGAAATGTCGGTGTTTGCGTTTTTTGCGACAAATACACTAAAAAAATAATACACAACAACAAAACCTTAAAAATGTCTTTTGAGTGACACTTGACAAATTTTTGCAGACTGCTTGAGTAGCCGGCGGCTTGGTGACATTGTAATATCTGTCTTACCATTTTACCTGTCCACAAACGCCGTAGCAAAAAGAGCGCCCACTATAGTTTCACTGAATTCAAGTCTGTTTAAGCGATAGTTTTTTTTTTTTAATATTCTCAGTACAGTCGAGAAACACTGATTGACTTGAAAAAAAAATAAATTAGCCGCAAGCGGATATTAGAATTGAAAATTTTTTTCTTCTAGATGTAGTTCATCTTGGAAATTTACCCTAACAGCGCTGTATGGCAATAATGCTTTGAGAGTGCAGTCAAAAAAAAAAAAGAGGGTCTGTTCACCGAAGTTTGAGCGCTCTCTGATGGTCTCCGTCGTGACCGACTGAGAGACATAAAAACTAAAAACACCTCTTATTTTAGTGTAAGGCGGTGAATACCAGTCATCTAACTAGCAACAAGTCCTAGCAAAATGAGTGATGTAGATATTATATCTAATTTTTAGTGACGTTTTAATGCCAACGGCTTTAAAGACGTATCAACAGCTTAATATTCGACAATTGATCATCAACAGCTATAACCACATTTACGGCTGTCACCAACTTTTTTTTTCAGCATAGTTAGTTTGAGCCGGGATGGGTGCGCTATTGGTTTCTAATATTATTTCAAAGTCGGGGTTTAATTTTGCAGCATTAGCTTTTGATTTTTTTTTTTCTCGCAACTTTGCGGTGATTCAGGTAAAAAAACAACAACAATTGGGATACTAGTGCCGGATCCGGCATATACGGCTGAGCATGGGATACAGTTTCCTCAGGTCTTTTTTGTGGTTAATCGTATGGTTAGTGCTTATTTGACAAAACTTTAACAAAATAAGCTTTGCGTTACATAGTTTATTTTTTTTTTGTGTTCATGTTTATAATTTTTTTTAATTTCCGACCGACGTGTCGGTCATATTAATGAATCTTTTAGATGGCCCGGCAGGACTTATCCATAGAAAAGAAGATCAGTAATGTAACAGTGACCCTGATTCTATATAAGAATGGCACTATTCCTTGATTTTTCAGGTTTTTTATATTTTCCTTTTTTTTTTATTTTCTTTACTTTCAAGTCAATTTGACACACATCAGTTTTTCTACCATTCAAAATGAGTAGTGAAAAGTCGTCTTTACCTGCGCCTTCATCATCCTCGAACAGCAGCGAGGAAGTCACCAAATATTCTAATGCTAACAATGACAGAAGTCTAGGCCTGCAAAAAACGCGATCAATCAACAGACCCGAAGAACTTCAGAATTTCGACATTGACTTAGCCTACGAAGACCCCGATCTTGAGAAAGTTCTTTCACACATCAAGACGCATCCCGACCCCAAAAGCCATGATTTTAACGAGAAGGACCCCTGGAAATATCCTATTGATACCGTTACAGGCTTAAGAATTGTCGCATTTGTTGATAACGACAAAGAAAACCCAATGACCGCTTGGTCAAATGGCAGAAAATGGTTCCAGACTGTCAATCTTGGTTTGATTTGTTTCATGGTTGCCTTCGCCTCCGGTGTTGTTACAGGTGACATTAGTGGGCCCATGGAAACTTTCCACGTTTCTATGGAAGTTGTCATTTTAACTGTTACGCTGTTTGTTATTGGTTTTGGTGTTGGTCCCCTTGTCTTTGCTCCTCTGTCCGAGGAGCTTGGCCGTCAGGTCATCTACAACTCAACTCTGCTTTTTGCTGTGATTTTTATTATCCCTTGCGCTGTTGCAAAAAACATTGGAACTCTTCTTGTCTGCAGACTTATTGGTGGTATTGCATTTTCCGCGCCCATGACCATTATTGGTGGATCGCTCTCTGATATCTGGCCTACTAAAGAGCGTGGTGTTGCCATGGCTGTCTTTTCCGCTGCTCCCTTTCTTGGCCCCGTCATGGGACCTTTGATTGGCGGTTTTATTGGTGACTACGCTGGCTGGCGCTGGATTTACTGGGTCTTGTTGATCTTTTCTGGTGTTATTTACGCCTACTCTGTGGTTGTCATCCCCGAGACCCATCATGCCACTATTCTTAAGCGTCGTGCAAAGAAGCTCAGAAAGGAGACTGGCGACGAGCGCTACAAAACTGCCAAAGAGGTTTCTCCTCAGCCTTTTGCACAGGTTATGGCAGTTACTCTCAAGCGTCCTCCTCAACTTTTCTTTGAAGTTATTGTCTTTCTTCTTACAATTTACATGTCTGTCATTTACGGTCTTCTTTACATGTTCTTCTTTGCTTACCCTGTTGTCTTTGGTGAGGGCAAGGGCTGGCCTGATCACAAGACTGGTCTTGCTTTTATTCCTGTTGCCGTTGGTGTCATTCTCTCGTCAATTATTGCTCCATGGATCAACAAAGATTATCTTAAGCGAGCCCAGAAATACATTGATAGGGGTGAGATCCCTCCTCCTGAGCTTCGTCTTATTCCTATGATGGTTGGATGCTGGTTTGTTCCAGTCGGTCTATTTATCTTTGCCTGGGCTTCTTACCCTAGACTTATTTGGGTCGGTCCTGTACTTGCTGGTTTGCCTTGTGGCTTTGGCTTTCTTCTGCTCTACAACTCTGCTAACAACTACTTGGTTGACTCTTACCAGCACTATGCCGCGTCAGCTCTTGCTGCTAAGACTTGTATCAGATCTTTCTGGGGTGCCGCGGTGCCTTTGTTCACTATTCAGATGTATCATCGTCTTGGCTACCAATGGGCAGGTTCTCTCATGGCCTTTATTTCTCTTGCATGCTGCGCTATTCCCTACTTGTTTTACTTTTATGGTGCCAAAATCAGACAAAAGTCCAAGTACGCTTTTGATGGCTTTTAATCAGTTTTCAAAACTGTTTGAAGTTTTTTTTTTTTCTTACATCACCAACCTCAACGCCACTTGTTTTTTTAAATGTTTTATTTCTTTCTTTCTTTCCAATTACCATTTTTTTTACTGGCATAATACTTATCCATCGCAGTTGAAAAAAAAAAGTTTTCAGCAATGCACTGTTTTTTTTTCTTTCAATTTTAATTTATTTTGATAATACTTTCAACGAAAGAAGAAATAAAAAAAAACAAGAGCCGAAAAAAAAAAAACATACTGGACGAATTTACTGATGCACTCGATTACTTATAAAATTTATAAAACTTCAATATAATCTACTAATAAAATAAAAAAACCTTTTCATGCAAAATAAAGTAGAAAATGATCAACTTTCAAAAAAAAATTTCAATTTTTCTGGTAATTATTAGATCCCCTGAAATCTCGGTGCTTATAAAATTTTTAGAGTGGTCACGACTCGTACACTTGCGTTGTTTTTTTCTTGGGCCAAATTTGTAACCGACATTTTTCTTTTTTTTTTTTGTTATGCTAGAAAAAACAGAAAAAACAGAAAAAACAGAAAAAACAGAAAAAACAGAAAAAACA
>JAKVQX010000286.1:0-22030 GCA_030463015.1 Geotrichum citri-aurantii
GTTGTTGTTGTTGTTGTTGTTGTTGTTGTTGTTGTTGTTGTTGTTGTTGTTGTTGGTGTTGGTGTTGGTGTTGTTGTTGGTGTTGTTGTTGTTGCTGCTGGGGGTAAATAAAACCATAAGGTTGAAGGTTGTTTTGGGTCACGTTGTTGGACGCGAGCGCACTCGTCGACAGACTATGCCGAACAATATTAGTCGGGACCTTATTAGAGTGCGGAAGAGGGGATGGCGGTGTTGCGTGCAGAATGTGATGCTCATTTGCGTGAACAGTTTGAATGTGCTGACGCAGGTTGTCGAGTCGTGAAAAGTAGCGGTTACAATGGCAGCGAAAGGGTCGTTCGCCTGTGTGTTTACGGACGTGCCTGGCCAGATGTTCAGAGCGGGTAAACGTCATGCGGCAGTCGCCAAATCCAGTACACTGAAAACTCTTCGGGTACTTTGTTTTGGCCTTTTTTTCAGTGCCGCCGGATGCAGAAGAGGAGGAAGAAGATTTCGACATGACGGGCTATTTTGATGGTGTCATGAGAAGGAGCGAGCGTTAGGTAAGGGAGTGGTGAGATTTGTGAAAACAGGTGGAAGAAAAGAAAGAAGAAAAGAAAAAAAAAATGAAAATTAAAAAAAAGCAAAAAAATAATAATAATAATTAGTTATAGTAAAAATATTCAAAAATCTTTAAAAATTAATACAAAATCGAATTAAACATATAAATCAGTAACAACAACGAAAGATCAGAACAAGGAAGAAAAGAGATCGGGAAACGAGATTCGAGACAAAAAAAAAAAAAAACAAGAAGAGGAAATAAAAAAAAAAATTAAAGAAGATGGAGAAAAGTAATAAAATGAAAATATTCAATTCTTTTTTTTGTAAAAATAAAAAAAACCAAACAAAAACAGTAATAACCTCTTTCAACCACCACTATTTAAACTATTAAAATCTGTATAAAAATGTATTTAAGAATAATTTTTTTGGTATTATTTTTAATTAGTAGTGTAGTCAATAATAGGCCTAGTAATCATCGCTAGCATTATCTTCTTCTTCATAACTCATCATAGTATGATCAACAGTTACAGTTACTGCTTCCGGGTCCCTCACCCATCTCTTCAGTAGAAACGTCAATCACCTCACTTTGCTCATGCGCGCCTCCCCGGCTGTTCATTTCAGGCAGCTCCGTGGCCACCTTCTTGAACAATGTCTTGACATTGTATCCGGCCTTGGCACTCGTCTCAATAAACAGCAGACCCAGTTCCTTGGCCTTTGCTTCACCTTCCTCAACAGTCACTTCTCTCTGGTCCCGCAGATCCGTCTTGTTGCCCACAAGCACAATGATGACCTGGTCGCCACGCTCCGCCAGCACGTCGTCAATCCATTTCGTGGCGTCCTTAAAACTTTGGCGCTTGGTAATGTCATACACAACAACAGCGACATTGGAGTCGCGAATATACGATGGGATCAAGCTGCGGAAACGCTCCTGGCCGGCCGTATCCCATAGCTGCAAGCGAATCGTGCGGTCCGGTAGATACATGGTCTTGGACATAAAGTCAATGCCGATGGTTGCCTTATATTGGGCGTCAAACGAATCGTACATAAAACGCGACAGCAGCGATGTCTTACCAACGCTTTGTTCGCCCAGAAAAACGAGCCTGTAAAGGAGAAGAGTTAGTTTAGTGTGTGAAAGACGGCGATTCGACAGGACACGTACTTGTATTTTTCGATAACGTCACTTCTTTCGGCCATATTGTTTTTGTGTGTGTGTGTGTGTGTGTGTGATGCTAGTCTTATCTGAATAGAGAACGAAGAGCAAAAAAGAGGATAAATTTAGTGTGGTTGGTGCTCTATAGACGGTAAAACCGATCGAATCAAAATTAAATCGAATAAGGGGGGGGTGGTTGGGTCGTGGCTTAAGAACGTTGTGGAGGTGAAAAGAGAGGGAAAAAAAAAAAAAAAAAAAGGCGCGGAGGAGAATGTCAAATGGCTGTGTGAAACTGGTCAAAAAAAAAAAAAAATCACAATTTGCAAAAAGGGGAAATAAAATCAAACATTTTAAAATATTATTAATATTTTTTGAATATTGTGAATATTGTGAATATTATGAACATTGTAAAATTTGTTACAACAGAGTTACCGAATTTTTACAGTAGTAGCCGTAGTATGTTTATCTCTTTTGGGTTTACAAACTTCAGTTTAGAAAGCATTATTAGCGTTACACAGTATTACGGTAAACCCGGTTTTTAGTTCACTTGAGCAACCCAACTGGTGGTTCTACCGCAATTTGCATCCTTAGGGACCCTAGCCCAAACAGTATACACACCATAACGACACCCCAAAAAAACCCGGGCTCTCTAACCCTTGCGTTGTTCTCGGCTCTTGGCCAGATCTCGCATCAGCCGCTGCTTTTCTGTCAACTCGCCGGTTTCTTCGTTACCTAAAACCTGTGTGCTTCCCTTCCATCCGCCTTCATCATACAAGGCATCGTCTTCTTCTTCCTCATCCGCCTCACGAAAGCCAGGCCCGTTGTATATCTCACGGTTGGCAACGCTCTTTCCGCCGCTTCCAAACGGGTCCAGCTTGAACACCTCTTTTTCAAGATGGCTGCACAGTTTCAAGAAATTTTCGCCATGGTCGCTGTGCACATTATGCGTTAATTCATGCAGCAGCACCTTGCGGATGTTGTTATAGTTACGGAACCCATCATAAGCGTCCGTGCGTAACCGCAGCAAAATCACTTCGCCCTTGTTTTTGTTAAGACCCAGAAGCTTCCCTCCTTCCCATGAGTTGCTACTGGGATCCAGCTCCGTCAGCACCGGAACACTCCAGTTATACTTGTTCATGATTGCACGAATACCACGGTCGTCACGTAGCCGCTCTAAAATTGCTAGGGCGCGCTCAGGATGCGGCAGGAACGGCAGTGGCACCAATTTGTGAAATGTAAACGAATTTGGCTGCGACTCAACACGTAGAGAAGATGATCTGCGCGCGGCGGCAAGTGTTCGCAGCCGCGGCTCTCGTCGGACCAGTTTTTCGAATTCATTGGCCTTATCTATCTGAGTTTGCTTTACTTCTTGTAACTTATTGATAGGAGTACCCATTAACATAATTTTCTTGCGCATTTGCTCAGTGGGGAATGCAGTTGACACAAGAACCTCTTTGTCATTCGCGCTTTTAACAAGCCCAGCCTTAGGGGCAAAAAGCTTTTGATTGGAGATAGGAATCGAAGATTGTTCCTCTATGATTTCCTTAAGCTGGAATAGCGTGGTATCATCTTGAATCTGAATAATGTAGGGTTTGTTTTTGAAAGATATAGTGAGTTCGATAGGCATAGTGGAGTAGTTGTGTATTATAAAGGTGTTTTAAAAATTTATGAATATAGAAAAATATGACTTATAAGGAAATGTTTAAAAAAAAAAAAAAAAAGATTAAGAGATTGAAAGAAATATCAATTGAGGATTTTAAATGAATTTAAACGGTTAATGGTGGCCAAATTCTTACTCAAAAGGTGCTTAGAAATCGAAGCTGAGTAAACAAGAAAAAGAAAAAAAAGGAACTTGTTTCAGCCGTACTATTCAATTTAAAGATGTCACATGACTGAACTGCTTACAAGTAAATGACTTATCATTACATAATTAAATTAACAAAAATTACACACAATAGCTTACCCTCCTTCCTGTTTTTCACCACGTCACCAATTTCCGCTCCTTTTTCCACTGCCAGCTCAAACGATCACGATCCTCCTTCTTCCTTTCTCTCTCGATTTATCATTAACCCACCAGCAACCTCCGCAACAATGTCCGCCCTTTCGTACAAAAAGAACGACGACATTGACAATGGCGCCCTGGATAAAATGACTGTTTACCAGGAGTGCTCTTCTGGTTTCAATTCTTCTCCTATCCAGGCAAAGAAAACCAGAATTCTTCTCACAAAGCTCGTTCACCTCATGAGCACAGGCGAGACTTTCCCGGCTGAGGAGGCTACTTCGCTTTTCTTTAGTATCACTAAGTTGTTTCAGCACAAGGATCCTTCGCTTCGTCAAATGGTTTACATTGCTATCAAGGATCTCGCTCCTACTGCCAACGATGTCATTATGGTAACCAGCTCCATTATGAAGGACGTCCAGTCTTCGAGCGACAATATCTACAAGCCCAATGCTATCAGAGCTCTTATCAGAATTATTGACGCATCAATTGTGCAAAATATTGAACGTTTAATGAAAACTGCCATTGCCGACAAACATCCTAGCGTTTCCTCGGCTGCTCTCGTCAGCTCTTACCACCTCATTCCTATCTCCAAAGAGGTTGTCAAGCGCTGGGCTAACGATGCCCAGGACTCGCTGTCGGCGTCTAAAGCTTTTCCCTCGAGCTTTTCTTACAATCAATATTCGGCTAGTCCGTCGTTCATGTATCAGTACCATGCAATTGGTCTGCTATACCTACTTAGATCTCATGATAAAATGGCTCTTATGAAGCTTATTCAGCAATACGGCACCCTCGATGGTAAGCTTCGCAACCCTAATGCGCTTGTCATGGTTATCAGATTTATTGCCCGTATCATCGACGAGGATCCTAATCTTCATGAACCTCTCTTAAAGATTCTCCAAGACTTCTTGAGACACAAGTCCGACATTGTCAATCTCGAGGCCTCGAAAATCATTTTGCAACTCAAGAGGCTCACCGCGCAAGAGGCTCAACCCGCCGTTCTGCTGCTTAAGTCCTTCCTTGGTTCTCCTAGAACTGTCGCCAGATTTTCTGCAATTAGAATCCTCAACAGATATGCCATGCGTGCCCCACAGAACGTCGTTCCCTGCAACGTCGACATCGAAAACCTCATCAACGATCCTAGCCGCTCGATTGCGACTTACGCCATCACCACTCTTCTTAAAACTGGTGACGAGGTTAGTGTTGATCGTCTCATGTCTCAGATCTCTGGTTTCATGAACGACATCACAGATGAGTTCAAGATTATTGTCATTGACGCTATCAGAAGCCTGGCTCTCAAGTTCCCCTCCAAACACCAGCGTATGCTGTCATTCCTTGCTGGCGGTCTTAGAGATGAGGGTGGCATTACTTACAAGACCGCAGTTGTTGAGGCTCTTTTCGACATGATTCGTTACATTCCTGCCTCCAAGGACGCTGCCTTAGGACATCTGTGTGAGCTTGTTGAAGACTGCGAATTTACCGAGCTTTCTGTTCGTATTCTGCACCTTCTTGGCACTGACGGCCCAAGCACCGCAAGCCCCACCGTTTACATTCGATACATTTACAACCGTGTGGTCTTGGAAAATGCTCTTATTAGAGCCGCTGCCGTTACCGCATTGTCCAAGTTTGCCTTGGTTGATGATCTTCACGTACAGAAGAGTATCAAGGTTCTTCTGACCCGCTGCTTGGATGATGTCACCGATGAAGTTCGTGACAGAGCTGCGCTTGCGCTGCGTCTGATTTCTCTTGATAGGGAAGAGGCCGCCGAATACATTGCTCCCAAGACTCAGTACTCATTATCGCAGCTGGAGTCGCAGCTTGCTCTCTATGTCTCTGGCGACAAGGCCCAATTCTCAACGCCATTTGACATTAACTCAGTATCTAGAATCACTGAAGAGCAGGCTAGAGCGCAGGCTTATGAGCTTAAGAGCAAGGCTACTGAAGTTTCGATCAAATCCGACAAGTCCGAGGAGCAGATTTCTTCTGCCGCCGAGCAGCAAATCAAGGACGATAGTGCACACAAAGAGTACGCTGCTTCTCTTTCTGCTATCCCCGAGTTCCAGTCTTACGGCACTTTGCTCAAAAGCTCCAAGCCTGTTCCTCTTACTGAAAGTGAAACCGAGTACGTTGTTACTGCTGTTAAGCACTTTTTCAAGGATAATCTGGTCATTCAATATAACGTTTCCAACACTTTGGACGAGTATGTTCTTGAAAACGTGGTTGTTGAGGTTCAGGGCGATTTTGAAGAAGACTTCACCATTCCTATTGACAGACTTGCTCCAGGTAGCGACGGCATTGTTTACGTGTCGTTTTCCAGACCACAAGAATTTTTCCAGACCAGCCTTTACAATAATCTCAAGTTCATTACCAAGGAAATTGATCCCGAGACTAATGAAGAGCAGGATGATGGCTACGACGATGATTACAACCTTGAAAACCTTGATGTCACTGCGGGTGACTACTTAGTTCCCTCATACGTCGGTAACTTTAGTTACCAGTGGGACGAGCTTAGCAACGAGGTTGTCCACACCTTCCAGCTTGGCCATGAAACCACAATCGAGGAGGCTGTTCAGCATGTTATTTCTCAGCTGTCGCTTATGCCATTGGAGAGTTCTGATGTGATCACCTCACAGACATCTCATACCCTCAAGCTTTACGGTAAGACCATTGCTGGCGGAAAGGTTGCTGTTAATGGTGTCATTGTGTCCAGTAGCCAGACTGGTGTGGTGCTGAGACTGAAGGTCCGCGCCGAAGACGAGAGCATATCTGAGCTGGTTTCTGAAGCCATCAGTGCTTAAGGGAGTACGGTTTATCTATCTTATAAAAGGGAAAAATCATATAAGGCGTAATAAGGAAATGTTATTTTTAAAAACAAGGCTTTTCAAAAGAACTTTGGTTCTCGGCATGTGTCTGTATAGTTTGGGACAAAATGAAAAAAAAAAAAAAAAATTGTTGGAGACAAAACTTTTTTTTTTTTCTCTCTTTGGCTCCCACAGGTCAATCCTACAACCAAACAATCACCAATTTTTAATTTCATATTAAATGTGTAATTTGAAAACTTTATCATGAGCTCAAAGCAGTCAGCAGAAATATCTACAAAAGTGGTGACCGATTCGTCAGACTCCGCAACGGCTGCTGCAGGCGGGGAAGACTGGCTAAACGATCCGCGCATTGCCTACAACCAGCAAACTCAGAAATGGATCTTTGAGGACCCAGACAACGGCAAGGAGTACGAGTACGACTCGGAATTGGGTCAGTGGGTCGACATGACAAACGCGGATTTGGATGCCAGTAATAGAGAGAAAGAAAACGATGGCGACCTCGAAAGTGAAGAAACTAGAAAACGAAAGCTGCAAGAAGAGGCCGAGCTGGCCGAGCTAGCTGATGAAGTCGGCAATGACAGTAACAACAAGACTGGAGGCAACAAAAACAACAAAGCAAATCAAAAAAACAAAAAGCCTAAACACGATCAGACGAAAGATGGTACAACGTCAAAAAAGCCAAAGCCAAATAAGGCCATTTATATCAGCGGACTTCCAAAGACCGTGTCAGCCCAAGAGCTTGACCAGGTGTTTTCAAAATACGGCATTATTGAGGACAGTCTAATTACGGCATCAGCAAAAGAAGATGAAGACTTTACAGGAAAGCGTATTAAGATCTACCGGGACAAGGAGACGGGTGAGCCCAAGGGCGACGCCTTAATTGTTTACTTTAAACCGGAGAGTGTACAATTAGCAATAGAAATGATTGACGGTACGGAGCTGCGTGCTGGATCTGGTCAATTGATCAAAGTCCAGCCAGCAGAGTTCAACAATGACAGTAGCAATGCTACCGCTGCTGGTAAGAACAGCTCTTCAGACGCACCAACAGGAGATGGACAAAAGAAACACAAACTACAAAAGCACTACCAAAAACTCAATCAAAAGCTGGCCGACTGGGGCGATGACGATAAAACATCCGTCAATAGCGCGACAACAACCAAGCGGTGGGAAAAGACAGTGATCCTTAAAAACGTTTTCACAGCAGCAGATCTCGCGGAAGACCCGCTGGCAGCGTCAGAAATCCGTGAAGATATCATTGCCGGGTGCGAGGAGGGTGCAGGCCCCGTCTCCAGCGCAGTTTTGTTTGAACACGATCCGGCCGGTGTAGTTAGCGTCAAGTTTGAAGACCGTGACGACGCATTGCGTTGCGTGAAGCTCATGGATGGCCGCTTTTTTGCTGGTCACCGCCTCACGGCTGAAATCTACGACGGTCGTGAGCGGTTCCAACGTAAGAAAAAGGGCGACGACGACAGCGCCGGGGCTGATGAGGGCAAACGGCTGGAGGAATTTGGCAACTGGCTAGAAAAAGAAGGGTAGGGGTTATGTTTTTAATACTGGTTCACAACGTCACTTTAATTTTTTTTTCTAACGAAAAATTTTTTTAAATTTGTTTCCTTCTGCTACCATCTCCTTCATCATCCAACGGAAGACCCTCACTAAAAAAGTAGTTTTATAACCATGCCTCCTAAGAAACAAGTTGAAGAAAAGAAGATTCTGCTTGGCAGACCCGGTAACAATTTGAAGGTACGTTTATTTTAACGCTTGGCCTGGCCAATTTCAATATTTATGCGTAGCAACTTTACCTAACACATCACCTTTTTTTTTCTGTCTTTAATCAGTCCGGTATTGTCGGTTTGGCCAACGTCGGAAAGTCGACCTTTTTCCAGGCTATTACCAGATGTCCTCTCGGTAACCCCGCCAACTACCCCTTCGCTACCATCGAGCCTGAGGAGGCCCGTGTTATTGTTCCTTCTCCTCGTTTCGACAAGCTCTGCGATATCTACAAGCCCGCTTCCAAGGTCCCCGCTCACATCACCGTCTACGATATTGCCGGTCTGACCAAGGGTGCCTCTCAGGGTGAGGGTCTCGGTAACGCTTTCTTGTCTAACATTCGTGCTGTTGATGCCATTTTCCAGGTTGTCAGATGCTTTGACGACGCTGAAATCATTCACATTGAGGGTGACGTCAACCCTGTCCGTGATTTACAGATCATTCTCGACGAGCTGAGAATCAAGGATATCGAATTTGTCAAAAAGCACCTTGAGGGTGTTGAGAAGGTCGTCAAGCGTGGTGGTCAGTCTCTTGAGGTCAAGAACAAGAAGGACGAGGCTGCCTTCATTGACCGTCTGCTCAAGTACCTTGAGGACGGTAAGCGTATTGCTAACGGCACCTGGACCACCAAGGAGGTCGAGATCATCAACTCCATGTTCCTGCTCACTGCCAAGCCCTGCATCTATCTTGTCAACCTTTCTGAGCGTGATTTCATCCGCAAGAAGAACAAGCACCTTTTGGGCATCAAGCAGTGGATCGATGCCAACTCTCCTGGCGATTTGATCATTCCCTTCTCTGTTTGTCTTGAGGAGCGTCTCTCTCACATGGAGACTGACGAGGAGCGTGAGGAAGAGCTCAAGAAGCTCGGTGTTCAGTCCGCTCTTCCCAAAATTATCACTACCATGCGTAGCGCCCTTCACCTGTGCTCTTTCTTCACCTCCGGTGCTGATGAGGTCAGAGAATGGACTATCCGTGAGGGCACTAAGGCTCCTCAGGCTGCTGGTGTTATTCACAACGACTTGATGAACACTTTCATTCTGGCTCAGGTCACCAAGTACGAAGACCTGGTCGAGCTGGGTGATGAAACTACCGTTAAGGCCAACGGTAAGCTGCTGCAGAAGGGTAAGGAGTACGTTGTTGAAGATGGTGATATCATCTACTTCAGAGCCGGCGCTGGTAAGAACTAGTGTATAGGCTGTCATGTATTGTATAATTCTTAACACTATTGCGACGCAAATTATTTAGTAGGGTGAGGCTGTAGTTTTTGAAAAATCAATGTAAAAAAAGGTTAATTTTCAAAGTAAGGCTGATGCGATCATGGCAATTTTATTCTACTCGATTTATGGGGTACGACTATATGTTTCGTGCTTTCATTCTCCTACACCACCACCACTACTACTACTTTTTATCAGTTTTTTTTTCAACTATTTTGCTCTTTTTTTTGTGTTGTCGGCCGGATCGTATTGCCCGGTGGCCAGTATTGTGGCTTTACGTGTGCAAAAATTGTTTGGAGTCCCGAACACAGCATGCTCAAACACTGCCTTCCAGCTGATTTCAATGCAGTCCTTTGTATTGATAGTAGGCGTCAATTTCTTGTCTAGAATCAAACTAGTACGAGTAAAAATTGAGCGCTTTACATTGTACACTCGGTGCAGCAACTTTTGGTCTGGTTGGTTCTGGTGACGCTCAACAGCAGAGAAATCCCGTTTGCGCTTTTGGGGACGATAGAGCACTATGAAACGCACATTACAAGTTAGTTTGAACTTGTGTAAACCTATCCTCACCACCTTTCTGGGAGATTTTTCAAACACAAAAACTACTTACAATTTTCTTTTCCCTCTTCAACATATTGTTTCATCTTTTCCATAAAAAGTCTAATTTTTGCAATTGCTTGGTCTGTTTCCTCTTCTAAAAGATCGTATTTGTCGGGGACAGAAAACTCTAGACCACGTTTTTCAAGTGCCTGCGCCCGGCGAGGTCTCGTCTGTTTTTCGTGCAGCAAGTCTTCATCTAAAGCAAACAATGAAACAACCGCGGTAGCTTTACTATTGCTATCACCATTAGTGTGGTCGATTTCATTTTTGCTTTTTTCAAATTTGAAGCAGTAGCTTTGCTCAAAGTACATGCAGTTAACTTGGCAAAAAGTTGAATACACTAGTGTATCAAGCCCCATGTTTGCCACCCAACGCTTTGCAAACTCGTCAAAAAATCGAGACGAGCTTGAAAGCACAGCTTTGGCAACTTCAGACTGGCTAAGCAAAAGAGCCTCATCTATGAAATCTTTGGCCTTGCGGTAAGTGCTCAGCTTTTGTGGTAGTGTATCAACCTCAGTATTGGCAATATCAACTGCAGACGCCTTTTCCGTAGTATTTTGATACATTTCTTTAAGGTTGTCGGCGCCATTAAAGATAAATGTTAACAAAAAGTCAGTGCTGTTAATCATTGATCTTGACAACGGTATTGCCATTTTTCTTAATCCTATTTCACGTATCCAATGGTTGGCCGATCGGAAAGGTATGGATACAGGATGCTTCTCATTACTATCATCTTGTTCACCAGAAGCTACTTTGATCGACTTTTCGCGGGCTAGGTTATCAACTATGGTTCTAGGAACCAGCAGAGAGTACTGAGACACGTAATAGTAATTAGGCAATCCGAATGGGAGCGATGTTTTAATAATCTGTTTAGTAGTTGCTGTACCGTCTACACTGGTTTGGCCCATCCCTCGATGGTATGAGTGACCGTCGACAACAGTTGTGTTGAACAAAAACAAGAGTGATGTGTTTTCCTGTGGAACATATAGTCCATGAGAACTGACAAGATCAAGCCCCGAAGCAAATGCCTGACGAAGTTGAGCGCCACTACCTAGCTTTACAAACTGGGTTGTGGCTGGAAGGCCTAAGTGTCGTAGATCGGCCGGGTTTAACAAATCATACGGGATCGAGTAGTAGCTGCTCCAAAGTTTACTTGTTGAGGAATGGGATTCAGCAGTAGTGGCGTTATTGTCTTTTATGATGAGCAAGCCAAGAGTGCATGTTACACTTAACACCAGAGCTAGTAACTTGTTCATTTTTATGGCTGTACTGGTTGTGAGGGTAGGTGAATAGCTCAAAGTGAAAACGGTGATCGTCAGATCCATACAAATAATTTGAGTACAGAATGACAAGATTTATGTCGCAAACAATAACACATTTACAAGGTGATAATGGCTTCATTTACTATTTACAAATCTTACGTACTCAGGCACTTGACGCTTTTTTTTTTTTTTTTGCTCTTACCTCTTTTTACCAAAAAGAGTCTCGAAAAATGTCTTGTCACGATCCTCTGAAGGCCTCCAAACAGCCATGTGCTCCTTCATCTTCTCAATGGCAGTTTCAGCAGTGTACTGACGGCCAAAAACGTCAACGTACTTGCCTTCAGGATCCATGAAATAGAAAAAGATGGAGTGGTCAACTAGGTAGTCCTGGCCAGGCTTGAGATCAGGTGGTGTCGAAAAGTAAACTCTGTAGGCCTTGCAAGTCTTTTTAATATCCTCGTAAGTGCCTGTCAGGCCAATGATGTCGGGGTGGAACTCGGCAAGGTACTCCTTGAGCACCTCGGGGCTGTCACGTGCAGGGTCACAAGTAATGAACACGGGAATAACCTTCTTCTCATCCTTGTTGATAGCATTAAGCATTTCAGACATCTTCTCGAGCTCATCAGGGCAAATATCCGGGCACATGGAGAAACCAAAGTATATTAACGAGAATTTGCCGAGCAGGTCTTGTTCCGTAAACGGGTTGCCGTGTTGGTCAAGCAGGTTGAAGGGGCCGCCAACAAGGGGCTTACCATAGCCACGGTTAGACTCTTCAAGCTTCTCAATCTCTAAACGCTTCTTCTCGCTCTTAAAAAAGTAAAGCAAGCCACCGCCCGTCGCAATGAAAAAAATGGCGGCTTTCCAGTTGATGAAACCGACAGTAGCCTGTTGCTCAGCCTTGTTAGAATCAAAGGCCTTGCCGACGGCAATGCGGTTAAGCGGTTTGTGGGGTTTTAACGGATCGTAGCCGTGTCTGGCGGTACCGGGGTCAGCGACGCCGGAGACAACACCATCTTCATTCTTCTTTTCATCTGGTTTGGCGGGACTGTTGCTGCTGTAAAATCTGTTGGCAAGTAGCCGTACACTAACAGGTCTCATAGAGCGAGTGGCAATGTAGCTGGCCGAGCGGGCAGCCAGGCCCAAGTGCATGGCGGGTAATTTATACATGGTACAGTCTGATAGTGGTGAAAATCGGTCCGTGGTCTATTTGAAATCAGTAGCTCAGCTTAATTGGAGATGTTAAAAAAAACTGTCTTGTTTGGGTTAGGGTAAAGAGCAAAAACCCTAACCTGTAAAATAAAATTTAAAATTTAAAAATTAAAAAAAAAAAGGAAGGCTGGTTGTTTACTTAATTTTATTTTTTCTGATGTTGTTTCTTTTGGTGTTTTTAATTTGCCCAAAGTAGAAAAAGGTAAACATGCACTAAAGTTTGTCACTTTTGTGTTTTGTTTACCGACGACACACCCACACAAAGGCCCGCTATATGTCCAGCCATGTTATGAAAAAAAAAAAATACTTACAAGTTGTTGATAATAATTCAAATCAACAAAATATCAATAACAACAACAATAACAATAATTTTTTTGTTTATTCCACTCATAATATACTAACCGGTATATTAGGTATTACTACTGTTTACATAACTCTCACAAAAAAAAAATTATAACAGTAAAAATAATAATAAACCTCTGTGAAAGCTCACCGTTTTTTTCTCTTTTTTTTATTATATTCAATTGTTGTTGTTTTTTCTTTCTTCCTTATTACCACTGTCTTTAATCGTATCCCACTCCACCCGCCATGGCCAATAACTCCAACCCATTCGACGACCCAGCTGACGACTCAGTAAACAGAGGTCTCGGCGATATTCCGCCGCTGCCTCAGCCCTCACCGGTAGCATACTCTTCCACACGCCAGTCCTACCATCTAAGTAAGTTTGAAAAATAAAAGTTCGTTTGGAAGAGCAAAGAATTGCTAACTTAAAGTCTTATAGACGACCTGTCTCAGCAACAGTTCCCGCCAATTCCTCTCCCACAAGCTTCTCCTGGCAGGAACGCTGTACATGGTAGTGCTCCTGGTTCGCCTACCCGGTTTGGGTCGCCTAACAGGTATGGGTCTCCATCACGCTTCGGCTCGCCAAACCGAGGCGCCAACGAATGGACTCGCCTAGAGTCCCCGTTCGACGACGGCCATAGCAGTAATGCCATGGAGCCGCTGGATAATGATATTATGCTAGGTGGTGAACAGTTACGACGCCCTCTCAGCTCCATCCCACCCACACCGCCATTGCATCACAATGGTGGTTCCTATTCGACCATGCAATCTGGAGAATCTGCAGCCCCATTCATGCATCACAGCCCGTCGCTTTCAGTCGCATCGACTGTATTTAGTGAGCTCAATCGCAGCCCAGAATTTGGCGAAAGCTCCAAACGTTTTGACACTGACGACGAATTTTCTGACGAAGATGAGAGCCGAGCTGAGTTGCTTTCACTTGACTCTAATACCGACACCATTTCTGGCGGCGTATTTCAGGCTCCAAAGGATGTGCAGCCACGTAGACACAAGTCAATGGCCAACAAGCAGGTCAAACTTGTTCGCGGAAATCTTGTGTTAGATTGTCCTGTGCCGACCAAGTTATATTCTTTTCTGCCGCGTCGCGACCACGATGAATTTACATATATGCGCTATACTGCGGCAACGACTGACCCAGATGAGTTTATTGAGAACGGATTTACTCTGCGACCCGCCATCTACGGTCGTGAGATTCAACTCTGCATTTGCATTACCATGTATAACGAAGATGAGATTTCGTTCACACGCACTATGCATTCTGTTATGAAAAACATTGCGCATCTGTGCTCGCGCAACAAATCCCGCGTTTGGGGTAAGGATGGCTGGAAAAAGGTTGTTGTGACTATCGTGGCTGATGGCCGGCTTAAGACGCATCCGCGCATTCTCAATGTGCTCGCTGCCATGGGTGTATTTCAAGCCGGAATTGCAAAAAACTATGTTAATGGTAAAGAAGTTAAGGCTCACATATTTGAGTATACTACACAAGTGTCGATCGATTCAAACCTCAAGTTTCAGTCGGCTGAGAAGGGAATTGTACCCGTTCAAGTCATTTTCTGTTTGAAGGAAAAGAACGCAAAAAAGATTAATTCTCACCGTTGGTTTTTTAATGCTTTTTGCAAGACCTTGAATCCAAACATTTGTGTCATGCTCGATGTCGGTACCCGACCTGGCACTAAATCTATTTACCATCTGTGGAAGGCATTTGATGCAGACTCCAATATTGGTGGTGCGTGTGGTGAAATTAAAGCAATGACCGGTAAGGCGTGGTCGCATTTGCTCAATCCGATTGTAGCTGCTCAAAACTTTGAGTATAAGATTTCTAATATTCTGGATAAACCCATGGAGTCCATGTTTGGTTACATCTCCGTTCTGCCCGGTGCATTGTCTGCGTACCGTTACCACGCTCTGCGCAATCTTCCCGATGGCACTGGCCCGCTCAGCACCTACTTCAAAGGCGAATTTTTGCACGGTTCAGACACTGACGTTTTCACATCCAACATGTACCTTGCCGAAGACCGTATTTTATGTTGGGAATTGGTTGCTAAACGCGGTGAGAAGTGGCTGCTTAGGTACGTTAAGCAGGCTACAGGTGAGACTGACGTACCCAATGATGTTGCTGAGTTTGTCAGTCAGCGTCGTAGATGGCTCAACGGTGCTCTGTTTGCTGGCTTTTATGCGCAAACGCATTTCACTCAGATTTGGAAGACTGACCACTCGGCGTGGCGCAAGATTGCCCTTCATATTGAGTTCATCTACCAGGGTATAAATCTTCTTTTCACTTTCTTCTCTCTTGGAAACTTTTATCTTGCGTTTTACTTTCTAGCTGGCTCCCTCGCGGCATCTGGTAACAGTGATGTCATATCGGGCAACGGTGCATTTTACGCGTTTTTGGTTATCAAGTACATTGCCATTTGTACTATTGGTTCTCAGTTTATTATTTCGCTTGGTAACAGACCCCAGGGTTCTAAGCATATGTTTTTGGGTAGTATGATCATTCTTGGATTTGTGGGAGCGTATGCCACGGGCTGTGCGTTCTATTTTGTGAGTCTTGTGGTCAAACAGCACAACAGTGACACGGTGGACCTAGGCAACAATACATTTACAAACATTGTGGTATCGCTGCTGTCAACCTATGGTATTTACGCAATCATGTCTATTCTCTATTTAGACCCCTGGCATGTTTTCACTTGTGCGCTGCAGTACTTCCTGCTCGTACCATTCTATCTCTGCACACTTCAGATCTACGCCTTCTGCAACACTCACGACGTGACGTGGGGTACCAAGGGTGAAAACGTACAAAAGCCAGACTTGGGCTCAGCTTTTATTGTCGAAAAGTCTGGCCAGCCGATTGTCGAAATAGACATGCCGGCAGAACAAGTAGACATTGACATGGGTTTTGAGGACGCGCTGACAGCACTGCGCGAGCGCGCCCCGTTGCCTCCGCCTATTCCCGACACCGCTACCGTGATTCAGGATTACTACCGTGACGTGCGTAGTCGCGTCGTGTTGTTTTGGATGATGTGCAATCTTATTCTCGTGCTTATTCTGACCCAAGTCTACGGCGACGTGGCGACGGGGGACAATGTGTACCTTAAGATAATTCTCTGGTCTGTGGCTGTTCTTGCGGCAATTAGAGCTCTTGGCTCGTTAGCCTTCTTATGTCAATTTTCACTCAAGTATCTTGTCGAGACCAAGAACCGGTTTGCATATCGTGAGGGCCTCACTGGCACCGCAACCAAGTAATTTTCAAGCCTCTTATACGGACCGTTTTTTTTTTTTTCCTTTCTTCTCCTTTAAATTTTTTTTATTTTGAACATTTCTCAATCATGTATAAATAGTTCTTTACATTCATATAGTATATCCTTAGTCATGAAAATCGTATTTATTTTGCTTTAAATATTTTTAATAGCGTAAAGACAAAAAAATTTCAAAAAATTTACATTAGCTCTGTGCCTTGTTTTTGGCCTTTTGCGCCTCAATTTCGTCAACAGGTTGGGGTTCTTCATTGTCTTGAACAGGCTCGATGCGGCGGGTGATGATCTCGACATAAGTCGAAGGCACATAGCCGGTGCGTCCGTCACGGGTCCGCACCCGCCACCAGTCCGATTGTTTCCCCAGAGGATCAGTCTTGGCCATGATAGCAATCAGATCACCCTTTTTCATTTCGAGCTCAACTTGCGGGTTCTCGGGTACAAAGTCGTAGAGTGCGCGGCAAAACTCTAGCTTGGACGGGTCGACCGTCGTGCCCGATACAGCGTCAGTCAGCAGCGGTTTACCGTTTGCATCAAACTGCTGCTGCTTTTGCTCCTGTTGTGATGCAAGGGCGCGAATCACCTTGTTCAGCAAGTAAGGCATACCGAAGACTGCTGCCAGAAAGAACAGAAGCGGCTTGAAAGAAGGTCGAGGGCCCGCTGCCATGGGATTTGCGCCTTTGGCTTGGAATTTGGCGAAAGACTGTGCGTTAATCGATGCCGAGCTCGACCCGAGCTTGCCGCCAGACGCCCGCGCTAGCAGCCGCTTGAACCATTTAAGAATGGCAAACACGCCGAGGATCGATCCCAGCGAGTTCCGCAGGTGCGCAAACTGCTCCGCCACAGACATCATTGCAAAAAAGGATGAATGTGTCGCCATATATGTTGAGTTCAGCATCTGCGCAAACCCGCCAAACGCGCCCACCATGGACTCGATCAGTTGGAACGTTGCCGCCGTGCTGTTTTCGAGGTTGCTTCGCAGCGAGTCGTTTGGATCCATGCCGCCGCCAGGTCGGTTGCCGTACATGCCACCGCCATACATGCCGCCGCCTCCATATGCGCCGCCTCCATACATGCCACCTCCATACATGCCACCTCCACCATATGAGTTTCCGTAAGTACCTCCGCCATAACTGTTACCGTACATGCCGCCGCCGCTGCCGTAGCCGCCGTAGCTGCCGTACGGCGAGTTATATGAGTTAGTGGCACCGTAAGGTGAGTATGAAGATGTGGTTGGGACAGCATTTGTTAAAGCCGTCGGCCGCGCCGGTAGGCTTGGAGACTGTGTGAGGTCGGAGGGGTTGGAAGTGGTGGTTGCCGCCTCTGCAGCTGCCGGTGCTGCTGTCGTTGGCCGTGCTGCCGTTGTGCTCATGGTTTTGTATAAATGCGGTTTGTTTGTATTTGTTTGTGTCTTGTACTTATTGCGGCGTTTGCTCTATTATAATTTTTTTTAAAAAAAAGTGTAAATGCTTGGGTTGTTGATCGAAATGTGTGATAAATTCAGAGATAGAAGAAGAAGAAGAAAATGGAGAAAACGCCGGGGAAGAAAACGGTGAAAGTTGAAAGCAACTTTTTTTTTTTTGGTATTTTGTGTGTGTGTGGGTGAATGGGTGAGTTCATATGGGTGGGTGAACGTGGAAATAGAGGGTAAGGGTGTCGGATAATACCGAGGTAAAATACAAAAAAAATTAAAAAAAAATTGAAAAAAAAAAACGACGATGAGATGAATCGAACCCACATAATTCCACACTGCTAAAACTTTGACAAAAATTCCCCTCTTTAAAAAAAAAAATTAGTTGGTTCCTGAAAAAAGCGGCAATCGAGTGCCTCAAATCCGAATAAACACTAAAATAAAACTCCCAGTAATGGTTCGAACCTGGCCGCAAACAATTTTCACAACTCTTTTTTTTTAATTTTTTTTTTCTTCTCTAACTTTTCTAATCTATTTTCAAGTCGCGATTGTCAATCGTGTGTTCAAGTACAAGCTTTTTTTTTTCTATTTCTGGGCAGTTTTTTTTTTCATGGAGTTGGGATTGTGTCATTAAAAGTAAAAGAGATATTCTATTAACAAATTGAGCACTTAGCATTGGTTGTTTCTTCGTAAAAATCATTCTCTGAAACAATTTTTTGTATCCCTTTCTTTTTTTTTTCCTCCTTCTTCTTTCTCTGTACTGTTATCCTTTGGTATCATTCACCTACATTTCACTAAGTTGGTCTGTTGTTTGCTCGATATTTTTTTTTTTTCAGATCATCTCAATCCATCTTTTAAAAAATTCTGTTTATCTGCGTATAAATAGATTTCATTTTGTTAAGCATCAAGAGATCATCACTGCCTGACCTTTTAGAATAGTTGTAAATGTCCTCTTTATCAAGTACAGGGTCCCTTCTTCAAAAGGCCCGGCGGCTCAGCAGCTCATCCCGACCGAGTGAGCCTGTCATAGCAACTACCCGCAGCCGGGGAGCTTCGATCACTAGCAGTATTGGCGAAACCGCATCAGAGTTTAGTTCGCTTTCGGTTGAGCCTAAGCCGCTTGTCGACGATATAATTGGGTCTACGCCATCCACTATTCCCGAAGAACTGATCCAAGGTATTGATTTAAAACGTATCACCCATCGGAAAAGAACCTCCCGAACTTTTAAAATAGACACGTCTACTTACAACATTGTCTGGGATACCAAATCATCGTCCCGGTGCGCTATCCACTCAATTGACGATATTAGAGAAGGTGAGGCAGCAAAGTTCTACCGCGAAAGTTTGGGCATTTCTAGCTCACTGTCTTCCCGATGGGTTACGATCTTTTACAGCGACTACAAGGACGGCCGGAACAAGCCACGACTGCTTCACATTGTCGCGCCCACGATCGATGCATACCGTTTATTTGTCAACACAGTTCAGGGGCTTGTCAGTATCCACCATGCCCAGGCCGCTGTACCTGGCCTGCCTCACAACGGACTGTCACAATCCTGGCTGACAGTCGCCAATTCGCCTTCCGATAAACTCGACCTCCGAGCCATTGAAAAAGTCCTCAATTCATGCTTTGTTTTCTGCCCAACCCCCGTGCTTCAGCAGAAGATTGGTCAATTGGACTCTAGTGGATTGTTGGATTTCAACCAGTTCAAACAATTAATTTTGCTTCTAAAGCAACGGCCTGAGATAACCAATATTTTTCAAAGTGCAGCAGACATTAGTCTGCCTGATTCTGGCAGTGTGGCACTTTCACGAAAAGGGCTAGAAACTTTTTACACAGAGATTCAAAAATCGCAGCCAGATTGTGACCAGTTAGATGCAACTTTTGAAAGATTTGCACTTTCCGACCGGTCGGGCATTGATCTAAACGGGTTTACTCAGCTACTGCTTTCAGAAAGTCACATGCCGCTCATTACCCCCATAGAACAGGATCTTACGCTACCGCTTAACAGGTACCTCATAAACTCGTCACACAATACTTACCTGTTGGGTCGACAGGTTGCGGGCATTTCTTCAATTGAGCCGTACATTAATGTACTCAGCGGAGGCTGCAGATGTGTTGAGATTGACGTTTGGAATGGTGAAGATGCACCTGTTGTTAACCATGGGCGCACCTTTTCATCATCCATTAGTTTCGAGAGCGTCATAGAAGCCATCAATGAGTACGGGTTTCGGGCGTCGTCACTCCCAGTAATTCTCTCATTTGAAATTCACTGTGACGTTGCTAATCAGATTAAAATGGTGGAAATTATGAAGAGAGTTTTTGGCGACAAACTGGTGACTGACCCACTAATGAGCAACATGTTTTCATTGCCCAGCCCTTCGGATTTAAAGTATAAAATATTGGTTAAAGTTAAGCCAGGAAGCAACCAAATGGGAGCTAACGGATCAGCCAGTTTAGGCCAGGCTTTCAGTTCGTACATGGAAGATGCAGAGAGTCTCAGCAGTGACTCCAGCAGCGCCAGCGAAGACGAGGCTGGTACCAAAGATGAGCACATCCTGGCTGGCAAAACAAACAACTCGATTGTGCGTCTGAACCGCGCAGATGCTGCCAAGTGTTCTATCACCAACGAACTCGGTGGTCTGGGCGTCTACTGCCAGGGCATCAAGTATCGAAATTTTTCTCTGCCCATATCCAAAACTGTAAACCATTGTTTCAGTTTTTCGGAGAAGACAATTAACAAGATGATCAAGGAAGAAACTATGCGCAGCGAGCTGGTTAAGCACAATAAAACCTTTTTTGTGCGTATTTACCCATCAGCGTACAGGGTTACATCCAGTAACTACGACCCAATTCCGTACTGGAAGCATGGATCACAGATGGTCGCGGTGAACTGGCAATCTTATGGTATGGGGACGACATTATTATTTTTTTTCCTCTTAGTAATATTATTATTTCCGGCGTTATTTTTTTACTAACATGATACCCTTTTTGTGGGTACATTTTTTTTTTTTTCGATTATAGATCGTGGAAGACAGCTAAATGATGCAATGTTTCCATTAAACGGAGAGAGCACTGGGTATGTGCTAAAACCAACAGGAACGCCAAGTGATAAGCGGCTTGAGATACTGATGATTTCTGGCTATCATCTACATCCACCCGAAGACTTGCGTTGCAGCAACGGCGATTTTACGACCGCGGTGTCAATTGAGCTCATCACGGATGTCACACTATCTGAAAGAAGCGGGTCGCCAACCACGCCTAGCAGTAAACGCACATGGTTCTCACGCCGGAGCAGCAGCAGCGCTGGCGAGGTTGGCGACGTGTTTAAGACCGCAGGAATCCAGAATAACGGGTTTAGCCCAGTGTGGAACACGGCGTGGGCCCGGGATATCAAGGGTAGCGAGCTGGAATTGTCTTTTATCAGATTTGGCGTTTTCACAGAGGAAGGGGAGTTTTGCAGCCGAACAGTTCGGGTTGTCGATTTAAATGAAGGTGAGAAACAATTTTATTTTTTGTTTTTTTTTTTTTTTCTCATGCTGCTGCCACTACCTGACTACTACTTTCGTGGTTTTTATTATTATTTCTACAAAATTACTAACTCAAAAATCTTATTTAGGATATCGACATGTCAGCTTGGTTGACGGGCAGGGGAAGGAATTTATTTTTTCCAAACTGTTTGTGAAAATCAGTTACAATTGATGGATGATAGTGATTGGAAGAGAAGTCAAAAAAAAAACTAAAACTAAAACTAAAACAAATAAAATAAAATTATAATAAATTTAATTATAACAGATATAATGTAAAAATAAATAAAATTAAGCAAAAGAAAATAAAAACCATGAAACCCAATTAACCTTGCGTGTGTAACAGCTGGAGTAGCTACATGTCAACGGGAACGTACGAGCAGCCAGTATGTTATTATTTTGGAGATATCGGCAGGTCTGATTTCTTTTAAAAATAATTAAAAAATTCAAAAAATTTCCAAAAAAATATACTCATTTTTCAATATATATAGATGAGCAGATCTCGCTGTCGCAATTTTTATTTAATTACGTTTCTCTATCACTGTCAACTTTTTTTTTTGTTTTTTTTTAATTTATTTTTTTCAATTTTTTTTTTTTTCAATAGCGTCAAAAGCAACAGCAGAAGCAGTAACGACAAACAACTACAACAACACCAACAACATTACGATAAATCCACGCAATGTTACCAAGCGTCTCTACCCTGCTCAACCCGCCAAATAACACTTCTCCGTCGTCGTCGCCGTCGTACTCTACGTCACCCGTGTCGCTCGCCGGTCATCAGTACTCGTCGTTCCAGCGGGAAAGTGCATCTGACTTTGTCTACGATCAGAGGTGAGTACCAGTATCGCAGTACTGTTTTTTTTTAATTATTATTATTATTATTATTATTATTATTATTATTATTATTATTATTATTATTA